>JAYDZE010017584.1:0-10013 GCA_034509125.1 Monilaria moniliformis
ATTCCAAATTAATATAAAAGTACATTTAATATCAATTCCAAATTAATATTAAACATATATTTACTATTATTTCAAAAATAATAATAAAGCGCAATTTATTAATCCAATTAATAAATTAATTCATGTAATTGAGATTTATACTATTAACTCCAAGTTAATATAAGAGTGTAGATTTAATATTAATTCTAAATTAATATAAAATATACACTTATTATTATTATTTCAAAAATAATAACAATATATCACAATTTGTTAATCCAGTTAACAAATCAATCTATGTAAATGAGATTTATATTATTAATTCTAAATTAATAATATAATTATACAATTCATATTCATTCCAAATTAATATAATTGTACATTCAATATTAGTTCTAAATCAATATTGAAATATATTTAATATTATTATTTCAAAAATAATAATACTAAATTAAACTTATTAATCCAATTAATAATTTAATTCATATAATATTATTAATTCCAAATTAATAATGTATATACATGAATTTATTATTATTATTATTATTACTGTTATTATTATTATTATTATTATTATTATTATTATTATTATTTTTTTTTTTTTTTTAAGGTAACAGCCCATAAATGGGCTGCTAAAACAATTCATTTTCTGCCCAGCCGAAATTGCAGCAGTAACAAACAGCAGCCCAGCTGCTTGAAATGGGCTGAGCCCAGTGAGGAAGGAAGCTCACGGCCCGTCTGCGGAGGCCCACGGATCGCAGCCTTACCCACAAACCGCTGCCCGACCCGAATCCGAACCGGATCTGATCTGCGGGTTATAGGGTTTATGCTTGCGCAGAAACGCCGCGCCGCTGCCCTTCTTCTCCTTCCTTCTCGCGTCGCGCCACCGCCACGGCGACCCTCTGACGCCGACCGCCACCATCACTCCATCGCCTCGTCGCCGGACAACACAACCACCCGCCGTTGATTTGCCCAGAAATTGACGCGAATGGGTGAAGGACGAACGACAATGGCGGATCTGAGAAGGAATTTGCGGCTGACTCGCGCCGTTCCGGCAGATGAGCTTTGCACCCCTTTCTCCTCTCGCCGCCCACGTTGTCGCCGTCACCCGCAACCATCGACGATCGGATGCCGCCACCAGCCTCACCTTCGCGGTGAAGAAAAGTGGAAGCAATTTCTCGCATCCCTTCGCACAACAGCCGTTGTGTTCGTGCGACGTGACTAGCAGAATCGTCCTGTAGCGAGCCAGCGGCAGCCCATCCGGCAAGCGTCTTACACAGTGCCGGTGGCGTCCCTGTTGCCGGCGACAGTGTCGCTCCGGTCGTCGGAATCCGGGCATCCATTGCTTGTTTCCGGCGATCGGTTATCGAACCACAATATTCGATTTTCGAAATCCAATTTCAATTTCAAAACCCAATTACTAGTTTCAACTTCGAAATCCAATTTCGATTTTAAAATCAATTACAAATTAATCCACGATTAATTAAAACACAAAATCAATTAAGAATCGAGCCCTGTGCTCTGATACCACTGTTAGGAATTCTTGTCATTATCTAATAATCATGCAGCAGAAGCTAAGACAAGAATAACAGATCTAGATTCATAATTTATCTCGTAAGTTGAGTGTGTAATCATACAACGAAAAGAAGACTTACTTGTTGTGTAGTTTGATTTCCACGTTTGATCGAATCCGACATCCTTTAGGTGAATCCACTACTTTCGGTATCCACGTGTATGCCAATCCGATGCAGGAACAATTCTCGATACACAGTTCAATCAGAGAAAGTTATGAAATCTTTGATTGAACATACGTATTATTTTAGTGACAAAATGAATAAGTTCTTACGTTCAAAACGTTCCAAAACTGATGAATTAACTTCTGTACTATATTTCTCTACAATAGAGAAATATATAATAACTGCTCCATGGGCCCTGGGCCTATGGACTTATTATCTTTTGTCTGTATTAATTAATTAATAGTCCAAGCTTAATTAATTAAAGCCCAATATCTTAATCTAGTCCATGTATCTTTCATTATTTTATTTCCCCAAGTAAATATTTATTCACGTTATTATATTTTTTTAGGTCCTGCGGATATATTCACTTCTTTACTGATAGAAATGTGATTGAAAAAACAATTTCAAGTCATTAAACTAAATTTTTTATTTGATATAAACTACAAAAACTACAGATTTTAGGGTAACAAAAACTATACTATAATTTCATAGGACCTTGTACATTTAACTTTTGTTTTATAAGTCCTCGTACTTCTAGTTTGCGTTCGGCTGGTCCTTTTTAACTGGAACATTGGCGACATAGACAAAAAGTGACGTCTGGCGATCAGGCGATGAGATATAGTATAGGAACTAATTGAAACAAAAAAAAAATTGTAAATGAACCTATTAGATTAAACTTAATAGTACAAGGACCTAAAGATGTGTTCTGTTGCCTGCATTCATTCTTCTTTTCTTCTATCTATTTGTTTGAGCCTGGACATTATAGAGTACTGATTCCAGTATAGCACTGTTGCCAATTGATGTTCTCCTTCCTTTGAATGAATGATTAGGTGTATTGTCAATTGTCATGGCAATTTTCTTCTTGTGATTCCTTAGTAACAAAACTGTTTTTATAGGTTCTTTCAGACTCGGATAAAAGGTCTATATATGATCGTTTTCGTGAGGAAGGTCTTCGTGGATAATTTGATGCAACTAGTGCTGGTCCACAAGGGGTAAGATCATGTATCTGTGGCATTCTTCGCAACATTTTTAGTTTTTAGATATTCATTTCATGCATTTATTTGCTGCTGCCCAAGTTATTTGATTTGGGGTCCAACTATTTGCTGTAAATTACATGTTGTAGGTGGACCCTTTTGAAATTTTTGCTGAATACTTTGGTGAACCTAGCAACTTTTTTGGAGGAAGCGGTGAGCAATCTGGCATCAACTTTAACTTTAGAGAGAATAGCAGACAGAATCCTGACATCCGGTAATAATCTAGTGGAATTTTCTGCATTAACTTAAATTTACCTTATCCATTGGGCTTTATCATAAGATCTCCTATTTCTTCCTTTAAGTTTCTTGGTTATCAGATGAATAACCTTTCAAATAAATCAATTTACGATCGACCTTCCCCATAAAATTGAGCTTCAAGTTACAGGGACCTTGATATTCCATTGTCAAGTTCCTGTAGTTTGGTAAAAATGTTGTCATGAGTCAGAATGTCTAAATCTATCTCTGCATTTATATGCAGATGCGATTTGTATTTGAGCTTTGAAGAATCCATTTTTGGGGGGAAACGTGATGCTGATGTACCATATTTTAAAACATGTGATGATTGTGGTGGAACGGGTGCAAAGTCCAGCAGTTGCCTATAAACATGTGCTGAGTTTGGAGGTAGAGGACGGATAATGAAAAGAGTGACAACACCATTTGGAGTTATATTTCAGGTATCTGCACGTGACAATATGTAATGCTCCATAAACATATTTATTTCATCCCAGTACCTAAAGCTTAGTACATCTGACTGTTCTGTCAGATACACATTATCTAATTCTCTTTCTATGTTGGATGTGTTTATGTGATGATGCACTACATTATCTGTTGTTGCAGAGGTTGTTTGGCTAAGCTCATATAATGACATCTTATAAACTTCTGATCTTATAAGAAGTGTTTGGATAAAACAAGCTTATTGCACTTCTAAAACATTTGTTTCTAAAGGTGTTTGCTTGAATAAGATGTCATTTTAAAAAATAAGTTAGGACCTATATTTTTCTAAACCAGCTGCTAAGACCCGGACATTTTATTGATATTTTTGATTATATTTTCCTAAATATTAACTGAATACTTCTTATAAGCTTCTCACCAGACATCCTTGAAGTTCAAATCATATGGACCCTCAAATGGGAAGATGTATCACTTCATGAATGTCGTGTGGGCCTAGAAGCTGAGAGGTTTAATTCCAGTTCTTTCTTTAACATTATGTGTAGATAATTCTGTGAACTCTAGGTGACATCCTGCTCAAAATGCCATGGCGATGGGAAGATAATTACTGATATGTGTCGCAGATGCAATGGCCGCGGCAGAGTTCAAGCACAGCGGAGCATTGAGGTGGTTATTCCACCTGGCGTTGAGAAGGGAGCTAGTATGCAGATCCGAGGAGAAGGAAATTCTGATAGCATGAGGTGTGTTATTTAAGTCTTGATTTTAGATTTGTTGATGAAATTATTGTCTCCTCTTGGCTCTTTTATGGAATGCTATTTGTTGCTTCTCTTTCCAAGTCATTGCCAGGTATATTTGGCATATGCAGTCAAGTAGTTAGCTGCATTCTTGTTCCTTCATGCACCAACAGTTCTGATTGCAGTGTTCTGGATGTAGTTTGCGGTACCAAGCAATGTGCTTGATTGACATCATGAACAGAAAATCATAAGCTCAAGAGGCAATTATAGTTTGGAAATGAATGACACACAGGGTAGTCGTTTCTCTTTCTGTTACTCCTGAATATTGTGTTAAAAAAAGGTGAAGGTATTTTTTGCCTAAACAGCAAAGACTGTAGCATGGGCTCTTGTTAGTTGTGCTGATATCAGTTTAACTTTATTTGGCTAAGAAGCAGCACTTCTACAACTTCCTGTTTAATGGAGATTTGGTTGATGTATTATTTTCAAGCCGCACTCTGATGCCTAATTAAATATCATCTTGTGTACCCTAAAAAAATCATCTTTTGGCAGTACATGTTATGTATAACTCTGTATTGGTCTGTGGAACTTGTAAATTTATTTAAAAAATGTTTTCTTACCTGTTATTAATGCACAGTGGTATAGCGGGTGACTTATATCTTGTCCTCCATATTGGTGAGAAACAAGGAACTCAGAGAGATGGAATGAATCTATACTCAAGAGTGGATGTTGACTATACAGAAGCAATCCTAGGGGTTCTTAAAAAGGTACAGCCTTTCAGAATTCTCCATTGTTGTGCAATCAATATTTTCATTTCTTCGGCCACAAAAAGAAATTTATATTAAGCTAAACAAGTTGACTCTGAAATTTGTCCGACCTCTTACTGATTTACTATCATCTTGATTCTTTGTAATCACTTTATTTGAAAGCTTCTGCATGCTTCTGTCTGCCTGGTTCCCCTCTCTTCTGAATGAGTTAAGTATGAATAAAAAAAGGATTTTAATATATTCAACTTACAACTTGTAAATTACATTTCTCTTGATCTTTATGATATAAAGCAATGATCAGGTAAATTATGCTAGAGTCATGATAAACTGCATTGTACTTGAACTAAGAAAATCTTGTCATTCAAACTACAGGTTGATACTGTTGAAGGTATGAAGGATCTTCAGATTCCCCCTGGGGCTCAGCCAGGACAAAAATTAAGGCTGCCGTACATGGGCGTGCCAAATATAAAAAAACCTTCTGTACGGGGTGATCACTATTTCACTGTGGTTGTTCAGATCCCAAAACATATAAGGTTTGCATCCAAGTAAATTTGAATAGATCTCATTATATTTTTTTAGGGGGGAGGGGAAATAGATCTGATCTCTTTATATTAGTAAAATTTATGTGGCTTCCATGTATAGAGATTTCATTTGTATTTGATTAAGCAGTATAAAGGTGTACAAGTCATGCTCTTGAATTCCTTCACTCCCTTACATCAGTATATCATAATAGCAACCGAAATATGGTCAAAAGAAAAAATCTCTGTTTGAGAGGGCTTTCCTGTACCTATGAATTCCATTGGACCCAGAAATGATACCTTGGAAGAATCGGTTGGGTCTTCCAATATCAATAGGTTGATTGTTTCTCTCCTGTATCTTCCAAAAGGAAAAAGAGCTCTGAGAGTTGTTTCCTGAATCCGAAAGAGAGTACTTGGGTCCTCCCAACTATGTCTGTGTCTTGGAGAAAGATTGATTTTCTTTGAAATTCATGTCTAACCAAGATGCTTCTTATCTGTTGTGCAACTAAACCTTGCCTTAAGCTGAGATATCCATGGACATTGTAGAAGAGAAAGGCAAGTGTTTTGACTGACTGCAGTAGAATGTCAATCTATTAAGTGAAATTTTGTTTTACTGGTACGCTGCTTTTGCGTCGTCTACTACCACAACTCTCCATAGAAAGAATAAACATTTGAAATAAAATCTCTAGCCCTTGCCCTCTGTCAAAGAATTATCATTCAATTAAACTTCTAATTTGTCGACAATATGTAATGTATCTTATATTGAATAAAATTTTTTCAAGGACCTTTGATGGTGTGTTCCTTTTCGGGAATCCTCCTTGACAATGATCTCTTCCATTATGGTACTATAACACAAACACAAACATGCCTTCACTCCATTTTATATTAACCATCGTAAGAATTTTTATCTGATGTGCTGCCACAACATTTTTAGTGATGCAGAACGAGAACTAGTTGAAAGGTTGGCGTCTCTTAGGAAAACTGAAGGTGTTCTCCACGACAATAGAGAAGGTTTCCTTTTGAACTGACTAGTAGCTTCAAATTATATCTTGTCCAATTATTGGCTTATAACTGTTTTATTATCCTGGAACTCATGTTAAAGACGTGACAGACCGAACTTCAGATGACAGAAACAAAAGTGAAATGCATTGGTGGAAATCGATAAAAGGATATGTTATGGTATGTTGCATCCAGTTTGTTGTGCTGCTTTTTTCACTTCAATTGTATGCATATGTAGGCATTATATGTACATTTACATTTCTTTTCTCACATGGGCATTTGAACTCTATAGCCTGAGAAAGTGGTCCTTATTGCCCAGATATTTGGAGACATGTGAATTTAAAGCTGTTAAGTTTTGATATAATCATATTCATTTAATCTTATTAGAAAGATGCAGACAGTAGTGAATTTAAAGCTGTTTGAGTCTCTTACTTCTTTGTTTAGATTTTAGGCTTGATGTTATTTTCTTGCATCTTTAACCTCAGCCTTTATCTTAGATTATATTCTTGCTGGTTAATATGTCTCCACTTCATAGGAGAAGGCAACCTGGGGAAAGATTCGCATCACTCTGCATTGATACATCAACACCAATGATGTACATGAAGACCCTACCAAAGTTGCCTTCTATGAGTGCTACTTCTGTCATTTTGTTTTCAGCTGTTCTCACTTTCTTAATGAGCAAATCTTGGTGGGCTAAATTCTGGCAACGAAGGAAACAAATGGAGCTTGGGGTTCACAAACAAGGTAAAGGATAAAATACAATGGTAGTTAAACTTGTGCTTCCATTTGCCTGCCATTGGAGGAACGCAATTCAGATCAGAATGTATACTTAGCTATTCATGCAAGGACATCCGCTGCCTGCTCTATAGTATCTTGAGAAACCATTGGTGGCCGCTCGACTCTCCAACCGGTTCAGTCGAATCCAGCTCAGGTGTTTCACGCTTGTTTGAGGAACACAATTGAGTTCTTGGTGGATCTACACGTGTATGTTTGATACCAATCCATTCTTTCAAGTCCTAGTGTGGCTACTGTATATTTACCAGATTTTGATTATTGCCATCTTAAATTTGGACACACTACAACCCATTCTTTCTTGTCACAAAAAAAGGTGTTTTTGTTCTCTATTTTAATTGTAGCTCAACTGATAAAAAATGACGAGGTGAGATAGTTCAATAAGAAAACCCAGCAGAACCATGTGATTTATTCCATGATTTCCTGGATATGAAATCAATTTGGATTTTGGAGTGTGACATATTGGCAAATAGTCATGTTTGGTTATTAATGGATTTTTCCTACCTTGTTGCTGACAATGTTAGCTGTGGCTTTTGGGTTTCGGGGGTTTTCTTGCAAGGTGATAAAAGAAAGAGAGTTTTTTTTTTTTAAAATTGATTTTATAAGCTACCATTTATGTGAATCATGTAGAATTCTGTTGTTAGAAGGAATTATAGATGAGAATGAGGCGGGTCTAGAGGGTTTAACATGTTTCATTATAGGTAACTGGGTTCAAACGATTTTACAGTTTGTTAGATTTTGAGTTGCAAATAGCGAGCTTTGACCAATTTGATTCTTTAATCGTTTGTGTTAATAATTGTTATGCCCTAAGTGTTGGGAATTGCATATAGCGAGAGTTGTGACAAATTTGGTTTGGAAGAAACTTGTCAATTTGTGATGATGAAAACTGGAAAAAACTTGAGGTGCAGAGAAAAGAGTATTGGTTGAAGTAGTAAGAAATCAGAATTTGATAATGTGACTTGATGTGATGAGTTGCTCAAAGACTTGTGGGCAATGTCACGTCCTTTTTTCAATGTCAACTTTTCTAGGTGCCAATTCACGAGTCTCGTAATGTGGTATGTGACAAAATTATATATAGGGATTAGGGATATGATATCTTAGGCTCAGTTTGTTAGCTAAGTTTAGCTTAAATAAGACAACTTATTTTGCATTTGCAGGCTGTTTGGTAAAGCAAATTTGTTTGCTTGGAGGCCCGTGTTTCTTGCTCGGCCCGGCAAAGCCCGAGAAATTAAACACGGATTTCACTGATTAAATTTCGGGGCTAGAGGGTGCGATTGTTTTGCTGCTTCAAAATTTGGACCCGATTAACATGTTTTTGTACACAAATACTCTCACATTTTCATCGACAACCAAGATCAAACTTTCAAACCCATTCCCAATTGTCGATTGTCTACCTCAAATTTTCGTCATTGTTCGGCGCAAATAAGTACAAAGATCAAACATTGGGAGGTGTTCCTTCCAGTTGATGCACTCGACGCCACCACATAACCTACGTAAAAGTTTTGCATTTCTCGTAGTCGATTTTTTTGGCCTGCGGGGTAATATTGTTGACAATCCTTTCCATATATTGGATGAAGACTTGCCTAAGTTCAACCGCTTCAAGATGTTCGTGAGGCAAATTGTGTAAAAAAGAAGGGTATGAGGAGGTTAAACAAGTTAATACACAAATTTATGAGGCTATTGTTGTCGATACTCTCTTTAACATATTTTGCTAACCTACCAACCACCCAAACAAGAAAATTTATCACACTTTGTCAAGATTATTTATCTTGAATTTAATCTACCTAGGCTAGTCTCACCCAACCTACCAAACTGAGCCTAGTATCGAAGTCTTGGATAATAGTATTCAATCTTAACTATTGCTTGTTAAAATTTGAAATATACATGTGGTTTTTATATCTCGTTTTTTTTTTTTTTTTTATGTTTTAAATCTGATTGAGTACTATTGTAAAAACGTATATTTGTATTCAACATTATGTATTATTGTATAATTAATATGAAATGCAAAAACTATGAATATATTTTGGCTGCATGATGAAAAATCTCATTAAAATAGAATGGAAGAGTTCCAAAACATTATATATGTTTTCTAAATTTATGTGTGCATTTTATCCTCAAAATTATGCATTTTCCTATTTAACTGTGAATATTTTCATGTTTAAAAAAGTATGCATTTTTTGTGTAGAGATCAATTTCAAAAAATATAAAAAATTTGAGTTTTTATTATGCATATTTATGTTCAATAATATATATTTTTTGTGTTTAGCATTTAGCGTAAAAAATACGTTTATACTATTTTTATAATTAAACATTAGTTTAAAACTTAAAAAATACAAAAAATCTCAACCATCTAATAAATAAGATCAACGAATAACATTTGATACTATATATTACCTAAGGCTTGAGTATTATATGATCATTTATGTCTCTCAATATATATACACAGAGACACGACTTCAATATAAAACCTAAAGCTTAAGAATATATATATACACACACACACAGAGAGAGAGAGAGAGAGAGAGAGAGAGAAAGAGAGAGAGAGAGAGAGAGAGAGAGAGAGAGAAGTGATCAAATGCGAACTACATATTATATGCGAACTGAGACCAATTGTGGGCCATAGGATTTAGAGATCTGACGGACAAAATAAAGTCACGACGTGTTAATAACTTATAAAAGGCAAGGGTATTTTCGTACATGGAAAAATGGCGAAAAATACGGAAACAATAACACTAAATCTCGAAAGATACGGAAATAACAACAGTCAGCATATATAATGCACTATGCT
>JAYDZE010017595.1:0-10013 GCA_034509125.1 Monilaria moniliformis
TAGTGGTCCAAATTAATATTCTATTGGGCTTGAATTAAATTGAGGCTCAATTTAATTAGTAAAAGCCCAATAGGGAGGCCCAATTCAAATTTTCCTTGGATCCCTAACCTAGCCCATACATATTTTATAAATAGGAGAGAAATGAGAATAAAGAAGAGTAATAATTCACGGTTCTACAGAGAATCACGTGATTCTCTGTATTCTTTCTTTTCTTCTTTTTTCTCTAGTCCTATAGGGTTTGATAGCTACTGTCCACAGCAGTATTCAAACCTGGAATTGGGAATAGGTTAGAAGATCTAGGGTAGGTATCAAGATCTACACGTGGAGAAGGTGCGAACAATAATCAGATCTTTGGAGATCTAATTACGGTAAGTATTCAGATCCATAGCAGCATGATTTAGGATTTAAATTCTAAAATATATGCTTATGTGCATTCTAGATAGCAGATCTGTAAATGAAATTGGCTAATTAATTTTCCTGTAATGGTATCATGAAATGATATGGGTTGAAGAAATAAGAATGATTCAAATCTATGTATAGAATAATAGAGTATAGGGTCCATGCATTTTTAGGAACTTTCATATAGGTTCATTGTTAAAGACAATATCTGTAACCGAATCTGAAAATAGTTTCTTCAAAAGATAACTCTACACTGATTATTTTAATTATGTATACTTATAATATGAGATATGTATAATGATTATATTATTTATGTATACTGATAATATTACAAGTTAGGTTATACTGAATATATTAATTCTGTATACTGATTGTAATATATCTGTGCACTGGTTTGTGTGTTACCTGTATACTGAATATGTCATACAAAAATAATAAATTATCATTGGGTATATACTGATCATAACGATTAACTATGTTTTACTACAGGTACTCGAAGCCCCGATCAGACCTATTAGAGTTTATTATGAATTTCAGTCATGCCCTTGATGATAAAAGGAACTAGAACGATAAATTGAATTAAATTGATTCTACTATCATCCCTATCATGGCAACAAATGTATCTATTGAGAAGCATGCAACAACAACCTACATTGATACAATGTTCAAAGAAGTTCAGTCTGAAATAATAGTTACACGTTTCAGCTATCTTGTTGTAAAGATGTCAGTTGAGAAAAAAAAATGGAAACATATAAAGTAATTGACAAATTTGATAGTACATGGAATGTCATGCATGACATGGAGAATTATTCATATAAATGCGGGAAGAAATTGTATGGAAGGGAAGAGTATCTGTGCAACCACATATTCTCTGTGATGAAAAATAGGGATGTTAGGTTGATTCCAGAAAAATATTCGGGAGGAGGTGGTTGAAGACATCATTACTCAAAGCTGTGCATTGTAGTTTTAGTGAGCAGCCTCAAATAAACACATAACTAGACAATTAGCATAAGGTTGTGAAGAAGTTGTACTCTTTAGTTTTTGAATTATTTCAGAGATTCGAAGATAACAATGACCAGATCAATGCACTTACAGCGGCTATAGACGACGCATGGAGACAGATTTTAGGTGATGGTGTTGTTTTATCAACATGTGAGAATAAAAAGATGATTGATGAGTTCTATGGGTTAGGAATACCTAATGTCATAGAGCTGTATCCTCCTAATATTGTGAAGACAAAAGGTTGTGGAAGCTGACTGGTATCAATGAATGAGAAAGCAGTTAGGGATCTAAATAAACCTGCAAGACGATGTACAAAATGTGGCGAGATGTGATAAAATTAAAGAGAATTGTGATAAAATCCGTATTAAAGATAATTGTGATAAAATTCGTATTAAAATTCGTATTAAAGGACGACGCTCAAAGCAGTTAGGGATCTAACATATCAAGGAATTGTGATAAAATTAAAGAGAAAAATGTTTCGAATTCTCAAAGTAAAGCATAAGATTTTACAATTCGTATTATGATATTGTAGTATGGATTTAGTTTTATATACTGATGATTAGTTTTGTTCTATATATTGATTGGACATAATTTCACGACATAATAATTATATGTGTTAGTTATAGTTGTTGTGTAACATACTGATCGAATTGTCACAATGTACTGATTACTTATGTGAAACATACTGATTTGATATGTTAAATATGATGATTACATAATTGATGTACTGATTACACATGTTAATTATCATGATTACATCATTGATATATACTGATTGGAGTTGTAATATATGCTAATTACAGTTATGATAAATACTGAAGTATATACTGATTGGAGTTGCAATATATATTGATTACATTTGTGATAAATATTGACTTACATATATAATGTATAATGAATGGAATGACAATATATTCTGATCTTAGTCTTTGTGGTATACTGATATTAAATATCATATTTACTGATTGGAGTTTCACCATATACCAATTAATTATCTGATACATACTGATTTTATATGTTTAATATAATGATTACATAATTGATATATACTGATTGGAGTTGTAATATATGCTAATTACAGTTATGATAAATACTAAGTATATATGTTATGTATACTTAATGGAATGACACTATATTCTGATCTTAGTTTTTGTGGTATACTGATATCATATGTTATATATACTGATTGGAATGACAATATATACAAATTACTTATCTGATATATACTAATTTGATATTTTGATATATAATCATTACATCAATTATATATAGTGATTAGAGCTGTAATATATACTGAATTACATCAATGTTATATATTAATTTACATATGTTATACATACTGATTACATACGTGATATTTACTGATTAAATTTGTGATACAACATGTTCATCAATAATTACAATACACTATAACTAATTTTTAGGATCGGGGGCAATGTTTTATGGTAGAGTCTTCTTAGGGGTATGCTTCCTTGCCACAACCTTAATTGGGGCAGGCTTGTAAGGTTTAGGCTTGTTTTTCTCAACCACCATTTTTTCTACCTGGGGTATACTCTTCCTACATGATGCATCGTAATCACCCTGGGTAGAATATTTGTTAGCTATAGCTTCGTCTTTAATTTCGGCCAACAACAATGTCTTGCAATATTTAGCTCGCAAAAATTGCAAGGCATCCAAATTTTAGCCTGTAAACTCAACATACCAGTCTCAAAGATACCCCATGTACGTCTCCATGTGCCTCATGACTAATACTCAACAATCATTCCAATTATCATCCGTCTTCCATGACATTTTAACCATCTGAGCTTTCGAATACTTAACCTTGGCTGCTATGGATGTTTCGCCTTTTTATTCAAGACGATGGTTCAAGCTACATCTCTGAAATAAACCAAAATTCATAAGTTCTATGCATTATATATTTCTATTGGAATATTATAATATAACAGAGTATACCAAAGCTTTGATGATAGGTCCAAAACTTTTAAGGATGATCTATTGTTCATTAGACATGAGGGTGTTGTCGAGTATGTCTGCAGTCATAGTCCTAAAGTTGAATACAATCACAAAGTAGTGTGATTGCGATATTATTGGGAAGAACATCTGAAAAGTAGATCATTAGACATACAAAAAACTAATTAGTATATAGTCGTGTATAAATCAGCATAATGAAACAGTATAAATATAAAAAATCTTACCAAATCATAATTGCCCCATGGGAATTCTTTTATTCTATCTGTCTCAACATCCAGTCTGCTACAAAACTCAGAAATCACTATGCTGTCGTCCCAGTCATCTGGCTTATCAACTAATGTGTACATTATACGATTAAAGTGAAATCAGTAGATAGCCAGAAGAAAATCAGTATATAGTGAAACTGAAATCAATATAAGACTATAAACCGACTTAGTTTAAAATTTACTCATATTCAGTATACAGTTTAAAATAAATCAGTATATAGTATAACCAAAGTTAGTATAAGATAATAAACATATTCTTGTGAAGAAAATAAATTAGTATAAGACTACAAACGCATATAAGAACTCCATGCATCAATCACACCTCCAGATATATATGTATTTGGTTGAAGTGTGAAGAAATCTGACTTTGGACATTGGATATGATCATCATTGTAAACGACTCGAGTCCTAAAACCAACAAGGTAAAATAAGATCAGTATATATAACTAGTATTATAGAATATATTGATATATGAGACATATCCTTCTAATCTTGTTGTCATCATCCAATAGTAAATGATCCACTCTTCATTATCGAGTTTGGAGCTGACATCTACTTGTCGTTGATTGCATGGTGATAGTAGGGCACTTGATGGCCGCCTCTTTTTTTTTTGGGCGTAGTTGGGGCCCCTCAGGTTGTTGAGTTGGTTGATAAAGGACGAGTTGAGTATTTGAGTATTCTTCAACACGATTCTCAATTGTCTTTTAAAAATAGTAAAACATTTTAATTTTATTGCATATTCATTATATTTATCATCATATAACATATCTAGATTTACCTTAATTGCGTTTTCGACCATTGTGTTAACACATCTGCAACATCCTCGTCTTTCTCATTTTGTATGTGTGTTATCAGAATTGGTTGTTCTTCACTTTGATCAGCATATTAACAGCATCATATCAGTATATAGTCAGTATGTATTTAGTATAAAGTGCATATGGGATCAATATATAGTGAACATGCGATTAGTATATATTTAGTATGTGATCAGTAGATAGAGACTATGTATTCAATATACAGTGCATATGAGATCAGTATATAGTGAACAAGCGATCAATATATATTTAGTATGTGATTAGTATATATAGACTATGTTATCAGTATATATTGATTACGTGATCAGTATACAGTTACTACGTGATCAACATTTTAATAATATTAGATCAGTATTTAGTGATTATGTATTCAATATACTGTGTCTCTGGAATTAGGATATAGTGAACATGCGATTAGTATATTGTTAGAACGTGATCCATATACAACTATTATGTGGCATCAATATATTTTGAAAGAGAAATCAACATACATTGTAAGTCTAATCAGCATATAGTTCATTTATGTTCAACATAGCATAATGTTAAAACTTTACAACTATGTTAATTTAACCTGAGGATCCATTTTAGATATTGGATCAGGTCGATCGATACTGACATCCAGACAATCTAATTGAGTATTACCCTCAGGTTGTGAGATCTCATTATTTTGCTCAGCACCAGCACCCTACAATATTTTTACTCAATATCAGTGTATAAATAATTATTTAATACAAATCAGTATACAATAAATTACCTCATCATTAGCGAATACCTCCAAGCTGAAATGTTGGGATCTAAAATTATTTGCTATGTCAATTCTATCCTCAATCATTTTCATCACAGCTTCGACAGCTTCAATCCATTCTGGATTATCATATTCGTCGTCAGCCATGGCTTGGGTCATTTCTGCAATGAGATCATCATCATGCACATGTTTTGATTGAGGATCCTGATGAAAACCGACTACTTTTAACGCAACATCAGATGCAACCTTGTAACAACCCATTTTCTGGATGTTGGATGGGGTATCCTTTAAGCACTTTATGATCTCGGAGATTGCTTCTTCACCTCTTTTAGCTGCCATCATCAATGTGTCAATCTCATTAGCGCTCTCCTTGATTGCATGACATTCCTCATCAACTGACATTCGGTAGTTGTTGGACCTTCGTCTGTTGTGCCACAACTTTATTATCTGGGTTTAATAAAGAACCTAGATTGTATCTAGGTTCTAAACAACCCTTGCCAAATCCACTAGTTTCAATCTCTTCAGCCTCTCTCTGTCTCAGTAGCTGGCGAGTCCAGTCCTTCACTGTTAGGTATGAACGAACAACCGTTTGCTGAAAGAGGATTACTCCATCAACATAAGATGTCTACAAAATTATACAAATATAAAATGAGCACAATGTATAAGATAGAGCAGTATATAGATCGGACAAAATCAGTATAACATTTACAGTCATTCAACATATAGTTTATGTGAAATCAGTATATAATATGTAGGAAATCAGTATATAATTCACACGAAATTAGTAAAACATCGTTAAACTGATTCAGTTTAAAAAATATACATATTCAGCACATGGTTTGACGGAATCAATATATGGTATAGACCAAATCAGTATAACCAAAATCAATCAGTATATGGTTGGATCAACCAAAATCAGTTTAAGACTATATACCTATTCAGTATATAAAAATAAAGTCAGTATATAGTTCAACCAAAATAGATATATAGTCTAACCAAAATCATTAGATGTTGGAAACAACATAATAAAGGAAAGAATATAATCGTTAAAAATGTGATGGGACCGGTGAAATGAGAAGTTGGTATCTGAATCCAGTTCTTGTAGCGGAATCTTAGTATTTTTAAAAGATACGCGCACCAATTATACTTCTTCATATCCAATACGTTATCCAAGTAATCTAGTATCTTTGGCTTCATGTATCCATCATATGTTGACTCAATTAGGGCCAACTCCATCAGTATTAAGAAGCACTCATTGAACCAGTCGCCACCATCACCATCTTTGTGCATTTGTTGCTGCACACAACTTGGTTTCATCTTATATTTATTTAGTTTTCCATCTGTAGCTATATCATCCAAAAGTTGAATTTTTGTTGCCTTGTTTTCCTATCCATATATATCTCTCCTTTTGGGAACCCTAATGCAAGTTGCACATCCTTCTCAGCTATGTCCAATCCCTTAAAGCCTCATTATCTAATACTGCATGTGATAGGGTGAAAGTGGTTGATAAGCAAATATCCCAGTATATTTGGCACATCAGTGATTTTGAAGTGAACCAAAACCCCAAACCCCATGTCTTCCATAGCAGCCATTTGTTTATCATTAAGACTAGCCATCAATTGTACAAAGAAGTTTGGACTTTTTCTAAGTACTTTCGTCTCTGCATTAGATGGTATAGACACCGTATTTAATGGAAGGGGTCTACGTGATAGTGTTGATGGTTTCAGTTGTTTTCGTACACTTCCTAAAGGCACATCACTGTCGAAATCAGCATCAAGTTCCATATGTTGTCTTTTTACACCTATAGACAAATAATTCATTATTACAATAAGTATATAATCTGATTCAGTATAACACATATACACACTCAATATATAGAATTTAAGAAATCAGTATATAGTTCTACCAAAATCAGTATAAAAATATAATCTGATTCAATATAACATATATACATTTCAGTATATAACTTAACAAAAATCAGTATATAGTTTGTCGGTAATCAGTATAGTGAAAATATAAAATTAGTATAAGTCACAAATAGTAATCAGTATTGTCCACCAATACTGATTACTATAATAATCAGTATATTATGCAAAGACCAGTAAGTACAAGACAATACGATTATAAGTATATTCATAAACCCTAACCATTTTATGCAAAGCAAGTATTCAAATTCGAAATTGTCATTATCGCAATTAAAAAGATACCCCCGATCAGTATTATTTGAGAATCCGATTAGTATTATTTGAGTAATAAACATAATTACAAGTAATAAACTACATATAAATGATCAGTATTACGTTCATCCTTATCTTTCGATATCAGAGTTGTAAAGCTTTGTTTGTATCTCTCACCATGCTTACTGCGTAAAATTCTAGATAGATAAATGTCAATTTATGTGAATGTGTATTAGTAATATGTGAATGAGACCTTTTAATCTTGCTATGAGATGGTGGGCTTTAGTTTTTTACTATTGCAATGGTGAGTTTTTTTTCGTGTGAAGGTGTAACGTTTAGGTAAGAACAGAGAAGAAAGGAAAATGGGATAACAAGCCCGTATTTTTCGCTTTTGCGGAAACTATAAGATTTACTGGGACTCGCAAAATCCGCTTTTTCGGAATGTCCTAATGTTGGTATATTATACTAGTCCAGATAGAACTATATAATGAATTTTCATAAGGTATATAGTGATTTTTGTGATGCTATATACTGAACTAAGATAATCATGCCATGTAGGATAGATAAAATATCTTTGGACATATTTTTCCGTTTCCCAAAATACCCTTACATGCATATTCGAATAAATGATAATGAAGCGCATTTTTATTGAATTTGGGCCATAGATTGTGAGATCGAATGGATCAAAATCAGTTTTAGTTCGGATATAGGAGGTGGTTTGATCCTAGTGCGCCTCTATATATATACACACATAATGGTTTACTTAGGATTTGGATATAGGGAGAAATTAACTATTGTGTGCGTGCTTTTATGTGCACGGTGTGTTTGGTGTATTTGTGCATGTACCTGCACTAGATTTATATGGTGCATGAAGATATTTTGTCCACGGGACTGCATGATATGTATTCTGCATGAACTATTTTTGGACAAGAAATTATATACATAATTTAGGGATGTCAATCGGTATAGCTCATTGAGATTTGGGTCAGCTTTACTCAGGCTGCGGGCTACTCACGCTCGAATTCTATCGGATTAATAATCTTCAATCCTAACCCTAAACGTTCAAGTTTCAGGCTAAAAGCAAACAATGAAAATTAATATGTATATTTTTTATTCTTAATAATCTTATAATTATAATATATAAATATATACAAAAATTTAAGATATAAAATATATAATAAGCATAAAATTCAATAGTTGAAAAAGAATCATCCATCTTTAGCGATTACAAATCTACAAAAACTATATTTAGCACAAATTTAAGGGGAGCAAACACATTCATTTGATCAAATATTAAAAATCTAGGAATTGCATAGAGCTTCAGACTCGGACGCTAATTAATACTGTATGTCTATATTATATTCATGTTAAAAAATCCTATTATATGCGAAATGTTTAACTATAATACACAGAATAAGTATGTGTTTAGCACAAAATTAAATCGAGTAGATTATTGATTCCAACTCTGACTTTGCCATGTGATAATACAAACTGTACAGTACCAAGGTAGAAAATGGGATGGCGGTGGACTTTTGTGACAGCTAAAACTTCAAATTCACTAAAAAATAAAACTAAAAACAGAGTCCATGACACATCACCTAGAAACTTTTGTTTTATCTTTTCATCAAACTTTATACAAATTGCTTTCTTAGTACAAATGTTTCTTTACAATGTTAAACATAAACAGATAAGTTAAACATGTTTTGCATAAAATATGTGATTTGGGAGTAAGTGAAATCGAGTATTTTTTTTCTTTTTCTTGTTTATAGCTGGAATTGGTCAATCAGAGGAATCTGTTCACAATTTGATTCCCAGCAACAAAATCAATGAATCAAGAGACAATAGGCTGCATTTAGCAATAGTATGAAGAAACGAAACACAAATCTCAACGTGTAGCTGATAAGATGCTACTTTCTTTATTTACGACTACACAGCAGCAAAAAGCGATTGTTGGCGAAAACTCAGACGCTAATTAATTAGCGATTATTGAATTCAAGGTTGAGGCATTAAGCGAAAGCCGAGCAAAGCGGCTGCCCTGAGCGAGAGGCGGTGGTGCCACGTGGTGAGCGATGAGCAGCAACGGTGTGGTGTCGGTGTCGGTGTCGGTGTCGGTGTTGGTTTCGGTGTCGATTTCGGTGACGGTGGTGACTGATGGCGACTAAGAGAATGAAGAAGAAGAAGAAGGAGGGAGGAGGAATGAAAAGAAGGGAAAAGGAAGGAGGGAGGCGCTGCAAAAGAAAGGAGGGAGGCGCTGGAAAAGGAAGGAGGGAGATGCATGTGTGACGGTGTTGATTAGTGGGCATATATTGACTCAAACATTGTTTATACTGATCGAGGATCCCTTATCCCAGTTCACCTCCGCGTTATGATCCGTGCATTACTAATAAGTAAATTCTATTATTTTAATTTATTTCACATGTGCAGATTATTTTTGTACATCTTGGACGTATTACCGACTAGTGGGCGAACAATCTAAATACCAAAATGAGCCTCAAACTTCCATGAGTCCAGTGAACATGATACTCGTGGATTGAGAATTTTATATAAGTTTCACGATAGCCTTGTTGGGTATGGAATCAAAAATAGTGCTTATGGCACTTTGATATTTGGAGAAATATGATATTGAATATGATTATTT
>JAYDZE010017606.1:0-10012 GCA_034509125.1 Monilaria moniliformis
TCTAATTTTTGCTGTAAGTTCCTTCTTCGTGTGCAGGACTTTGAGCTTCTGCTCAATCAGAGGAGATTTAGCAACTTCATGCTTCTCAAAAAGATTCTCCAGTGCTTCTATCCTCCGTGTTGCCTTCCTGTAAGAGCTGCTTTGAACCTGGAGTTTTTAGACCATCTATCAACCAGATAAATTTAAATTGAAAACTTATAAAATAATTGAGTATCAGAACCATATTGGAAAACTAAATTTCTGACTTGCCTTCATGTCATCTTCAGGATCTAGAATAGGTACACCTTCTTTTGCAAATCTTAATAGAACTTCGGACACTTTCTTCAAAGTATTTTCTCGAGCTTCTAGTGGAAGAAGATCCTTTGGTATTATTAGCCGGACACTACTTAAGCTATCAATCTGCTGAAAAGACATCATAGGAAATGTCATCACAAGGATAAGTACAAATTACATGCAAAAACAACAACAATAATAACAACTATAACAAAACTGAGAAAGAAAAATAGTGTATTTTAGTCTATAACACCATAAACTACAAATCACTCAAAGTTCAATCTGCATATTGGAGTGCTCTGGAATATATAAATAATTTCCTAGCAAGGACAGAACAAGTTAACTGAACTAAAAAGCTTCCAAATTTAAAAATTAAGGCCATTAAACAATTTATTATTCTTCTGTCATCTTTCTCAGATCCACTGTAGCACCACCCTCTGTTTAAGTTCAGCAGCATCAGGTAGAAAGTAAATGCCAAATAAAGCACATCACATAATGTGAAAAACACATTCCACCACAAGATATCTGAGATGGGATAGAAAATATTTTGCCTGTGAAATAGGGATTGAAATGACAGCAGGCTCTCCAGCCTCCTTTAAGGGAACGATTCTAATTGTTTTTTTAGCTATTTCATCCTTATGCACTTTGCACCTCGTGAGAATATCCACTGTATAGCTTGCATCTTCAGGCTTCTTGTTTGCATCATCTGGGTCAAAAGAGTAAGGCTAGTGAGTAAATACATATATAAAGGCCACAAATAACTTATCACCCATCTTACCTTCAGAGGCTACTTTAACCCTCTCAAAATTTATTATTACTCCCCATGTGACCTCATCCTGCATAGAGAATGACGGGGAGTCCTCATCACTCTTTGTGCATTGTACAGAAACAAGTCTTCCGGGCTGCAGAAAAGGCAAACAATTTTTCGGAGAAAAAACTATATCACGGATTTCCTTTTTCAGAGTTTTGTATTGTTCTAGAAGAGAGTAGTAATTTTCTAAGCTATCTTCTTCTTCGATTATAATAGAATCCCTCTCTGCTTCAAGGATCTTTGCTTGTTTCTGCAAGGAAAAAGTTATATGCTTAAAATTTGATCTCATATATGATATATGAGACTAAAACTTCAAAAGAGCATATATACCAACTGACCTCAAGATCAGGAATGGCACGATCTGCCTGAAACTGATAGAAAGAATTACGAAGCAAATTCTCAGGATCCGCATCTGCAGCTCGTATTTGATTTAAAAGCATGTTGTAGCTTAAGTGGAACGCACTGGATATTAAGAGAAGCAATTCATCACATATATGCAATTAGATCTATAAGCCTTTCTCCATAACAATTATTTGCATGTTCAATATCCAAGCAACTAATTATGATTCCAAAAGCAATCTAGAGTGTTTTCAATTACTAATGTTCAAGTCAGTATCCAGAAGAAGAATTTTTAAAGCAAGTGAATACCAGTCTATATTTTCTCATTAACAAATACTTCAAAGCAATCACACGATGTAAAACCGTTCTCAATTTCAAATCAATCTGACTATTTGTCTGAGCAATAACTATAATGTAAAAATGAGACAAATTTATCCATCTATACAAAGAACAAATTTGTCTTAGCCATTTATTTAGAGCAGTGCCTAAATCTGTATTTAGAACATAGATTCATACTTATTAATGTGAGGTTACTAACTTTAAGGTATTCAGCTAATATATTCGAACTGGAATATCTCTCACTAGAAGAATTATAGACAATTAGCATGCTCAGGAGAACTCAAAACAGGTTAATCATAACAGTTTCTCGAAAGAATAACAATTCTGACAAATCACCTGTTCAAAGAATCTGCACTTCCTTTCAACATAAATTTCACGGTTGAAGGCTCTAGCTTCTCATCAACCATAAGGATGCAAATACCCCGATCATCAATTCCTCGGCGACCAGCTCGGCCACTCATTTGTATATACTCCCCACTAGATATCCACCTAAACTTATCTCCATCAAATTTCCGAACATTAGTGAAGACAACAGTTTTCGCAGGCATGTTTAGCCCAATGCTGAAGGTCTCTGTGGCAAACAAGCACTGAAGACAAAAAGGTAAAAAAGCTTAATCAGAAGAAATGCATGAGAGCAAAACAACATGCAGCTCCATTCTAAATCATTGCTGCAATACATACAATAAGGGGAAGAGGAAAAGGAAGGGTGCAGGTGCCTTCACCATTAGATGACGCAAAAAAATCTAAAGTGATTTAAGGTAATCAACACCTCTAAGCCATAACTAGAAAATATGCACCTTTATAACATACGTATGACCATATAGATTTTTTGCGTCAAACCAGAGGAAAACTATATAGGTTACAGGAAGTATACAATATATAGAAGGTAGGTCACTCTGCCACATTAAAATTGTGCATTAAATAACTTATTGAGCTAAAGCTTCCCTTCTCAACTTCGAGACCCAAGAAAACACAAACTAGAGCCAATATTAAGGACAGGCTCAAGCACTATTTGCGAGCAAAGAAGTGAAGCAAGACAAATGAGTAATATGAGGTATCATCAACTCCTCCAGTCCTCCAACTGTGTCACTGACCTTGATAAATCCTTCCTGGAACAAGATTTCAATGACTTCCTTCAGTATGGGCAGTAAACCAGAGTGATGTACACCTATGCCTCGTTTCAATAAGGGCAGCATATTTGAAACCTAGGGTTGGTCAACATACGAAGACATGCATAAGAACAGAGTAAGAAGTATGTTCATAATAATGGCTAATACATCTTATATTGGATGTGATATGAAATACTCTAACCTGTGGCAGCTTCTTATCATCATCCGACAGCATATCCATAGCACTCCAGAAAATAGTTTCAATGTTTACTTTCTCATCCTCATCACTTAGATCCATTTTTGCCATCTGTTGGAAAGAGAATATGTTATGTACTAACTAGAAAAGGCCAAATAATAACTATGAATATCATTACAGAACTTTTCTACAAGCTAGAGATAATTAAAATAAAATGGTATTAAAAAAACTAGCATGATATTTCTAATGATGAGATAAAAGAGTCCGCAGTCTTACAATAAACTTAGCACTCAAACTGCAAGGATACCAAATTTTAGGCTGAATCTAAGTCAGGATTTGCTAGGCTTCAGCTATTTCTAATAATATGAACGGAACTTACAATTGCACATTTAAGAGAAATATGCAGTTCATGAAATTATAAAGGTGATTGGTTGCTCTTAAAAGGTACTAATCTATCTTATTCTGCCTTAAGAGAATGTAAAGAAAATATGGTACCTGCATAGCAAGAAATTCACATTCTCTTTTGCTAAAACTGAAACATATGACAGGATCATACTGGCGCAAAATGATCATTTTGATCATCTTAAATATATCACTATCTTCGCCAGCTTTACCCCCAACTAAACCTTTCGGCCCTTTTCCATTCTCTTTCCTTCTGTCTTCACTGGTCGGAATCAGAGCATTTAGAGCTTTCTGAAAGCTGTTCTCGCGAAACTTACCCTTTTCATCAACCACTAAGTAAAGACCATCACCTCCACAAGGGAAGATGTAATGCTGAAGCGGTGTTGGCCGATAATCTGTATAAACAATATGACATGGTTGCTGATGCACCTGCATTATAAATGATGATATTAGCACAACAATGCAAGAGAGAAAAACTCGCAACATGGGAGATTCAAGAGAGTTAAAAATCTAATAAATAAAAATGAGGAAAGTACCCCCCTCAAAAAAATGTGGAAAGTCATTTCTTTACTTCGAAATCAATGAGTTGAAAAAGGTCTTTAACTATCTCTATCATATGCAGAAGTCTCAAAGGAACCTTCCATCCTCAAGCAAATATAATAGATAAGCATTGACGGACTCGTAGTTTTCTTATAGTTTTAAGTAGGGCTAGGAATATTTGCAATCATATCATGTGTCATGTTGACACGATATGGTATAGTCAAAGGCACAAGCATACACTGCACAAACAAAACACGAATTCAGGAATAAATGAATGACTATTGTCTGCTCGCAATTACTTGGCGGAAACTCAATAAGAGAATACCTAATCCTACCCAACTCCTTTAATAACATATTGATACCCTAGCACTCTGGTCTCAGCCTGTAAGGTTTCCACTAGAGCCCAACACAATTCATAATAGAAACATCAATTACAGAAAATAAGTAAAGGAATAAGAATATTGAGTTACCCTAGCCATCTCTCACTTCCTGAGATGTTAGTTAACCCTGAATGGTGCAACTATATCATGATAAGCCCCGGCACGAACATGACAATATATACATCTGCTCTCACATGAACACAAAAAAAAATTGTGCTAACACAACACACACAATAGCGAAACGACTACAAACATTTTTGCATTGACCGATACAACACAACAATTATAAAATCAATAAAATTTAAAACTTTTCTTAATAATATATATATACATGTATGTATTATTTGAATTGACATTTGACATATTATTGTGTCACTAACAAGTCGTTATCAAAATTATCGAATTGTTAGCCAGTTATCATTCACTGTGGCGTTATTGGGTTCTTAGCAGGTTGACACAAAACACACAACAACATGAACATAAGCCTAAACATTAACCTGTTCATGATTATATATGTTGGAAAGCACAACATTTTATAAAAATTAGGCAAAGTGGTGAATCAAGTCAAGTACCTTTGCAACCCAATCAGCAAACTCCCTTGCATTAGGCACTGTGGCCGAGAGAAACACAAATCGGGAGTTCCTCGGGGCCATAACAATACTCTCTTCCCACACGACACCTCTCTCTCTGTCTCTCATGTAATGCACTTCATCAAATATAATCCAGGCCACCTCCCTAGTAATTTCTGATCCTTTGTATTGCATGCTTCGCCAGATCTCAGTGGTCATAACCTAAACAACATTCCAAAATTAAATCTTTGTCAACTACAAGAAAGAACACATCGACAATTAAGCATATCTGCATATGTAATTATCAGCAAACTTACCAAGCAAGATGCATTGGGATCAATAGTGACATCACCTGTCATCAACCCAACATCCGAAAACTCTTCTTTAAACTCTCTATATTTCTGGTTGCTAAGAGCTTTAATTGGAGATGTATATATCACACGTTGCTTGTTGCGCAGCGACATCGCTATGGCATACAAGCCCACAACTGTCTTACCTGCAGATGTATGTGCAGAGACCTACAAACATTTCATAACCAAATCCTGTCCCCATCAAAAACTGACCTCTCACACAATAACACACACTTTGGCTATACGATAGATATAGAGGGTGTTTGGCTATGCTTACAAGCTCCTTAAAACAGCTTATAAGCTTATAAACTCTTTGAGAAGTGCTTGGCAAAATAAGCTCCTAAACAGGTTATAAGCCATAGAAATAAGCTCCAAAAGCTATAAACTCCCCCCAAAAAAGGTCCACAACCCCAACTTATTTTTTCATAATCTTATAAGCAACAGTCATTTTATACAAACAATCATACGATAGTTTATTATTTCCAATATATACCCTTCCAATTTCATCTTACAAGCTAGATTATCCAAACACTTTGACAACTTATAAACTCTTACAACATTACATCTTATAAGCTCATGAAACATCTTATAAGTTGTCGGAGCTTATAAGCTCTCTAAACTAAGCTTACCAAACAACTGAGCAATCAACACTTGTTTGTTCAACCAAAAGTTTCAAATGATATTGATATGGCATCAAGTTTAATACACAAAAAAACTATTTTCATCAATTACGTCAGTTCATATTTGCTGCTCCCCTCCTTCCATTAAACAGAAAACAATGAATCATCAAGTGGCGTATTTAACAACACATACATACCATGACGGATTCGCCATTGTCGAGACACTTAATAGCTTCCAGCTGAAAAGGATCAAGAGAAAAGGGGAATTCCTTGGCAGGCTTTGCTTGACGTTGCTGATTATTCCAAGCGGACGGCTGGTACCCCTCTGGATACGATACTTCGTGAAGGCAAGTTACCTCTTCATCTATCAAACCATTCTCATCACCATTGCAATCCTCTCTCCGCTGCTTCAGCGGCGGAGTGTCGCAACCCTCCGTCGCCTCCTCCAACGTCCTTCTCTTCACTGAACCCATGGCTAATTACTAGACGAGAAAAAAGGGCCTTCTGTCGTCCAAGCCGCCGTTGACGCAAAAAGGAGACAGCAGGTTTTAACGCGAGGACTTCTCAGTGACGGCGGCTGAGCGGCGGCGAAGGAGAAATTCGTTTAATTGGTTTTGCCCTCTGCTGTTGGAGAAGGAAATAAATTGAAGGTGACGACGATTTTTTGAGTTTTATTATGAGAGGCAGCGCCGCGACGACGACGTATTGGTTGGTTTGGACCTAGGTAGGGGTAGGGTTGTATCCATCACTCTCTCTCCCCCCCCCCCTCTTCCCAATCAAAAATAAAATAATTCAACTACATCCTTTTGCTAATTTTCAATTAAAAACTCAAATTCGTGATTATAATGTACTCCCACTTTGTGCATATTTATTGAAAATAAAAAAATATATAGGCATTGGATTCGGGTTAGAAATCCACAATAAAATAGGTAATAAATCAGAGAAGATAATGAGTGGAATCAATTTATACCTTCGAATTAGTAAATCGGAGACCTCGTGAGCAACAAACGACCACTATCTAGAGAATCCGACCAGTGGAGTGGATTTCATCAAGAAATTTGTGTCCGAGCTTGCAAAACCGACTCGAAGAGACTCTGACACTCAAATTAGCTCAAAATAGCATAAAAACTAGTGAGTGGGATGCAAAGTTTCTAGAGAGTAAAACTTCTTGTGTAATGTGGCGAATCACATCGTGGCTTTTTGAGTTAGAAATCGGGTGTATCATTTATGCATGAGGGTATTTATAGTCCATTTGCAAAAAAAATGAAAATATTTTATATTTATTTACAAATATTCGAAAATGTAGCTCAAATTAAAAAAATTAACAGTATAAATTTAACTAATTATATAATCACCCCTTTAATTATTACCCTTAAATACTTTAGTCTGATCATCTAAACTTCAAAGTAAAACACCACCTTTTCTCCGAGCTTTAGAATTACCGCCTTCAATATCCGATCATTCCCCCATTCTTCTCCATTGTACATACCATGATCGTACAGTGAAAAGTGAAACAAAATCTAATAACCAAAATTCTCGTTGCTGCTGGATGATCCTCAACCGAAACGCATCTTGCGCTCCCCTTCTCCCGCACATTTTTTTTAATATTATTTCTTAGTTATCGCGTATTCGCGTCGAACTCCTCTCTTTTGGTATTTTTCTGATCCACCTTTTTAGGTAGTCGCTTTAAGTTGACTAAGATCCGAAATCGAATTCCCAAATGGGCGAGATTAATATTCAGTATTTCAAAGAATTTAAGTTATTTTTTTAATTTCTTTGCATTTTTAATAAAACCCTGAGTCAAATTATGATGCATTGTGGCATCTTTGTGATCTTAAACCCGATTGTTTTAGCCCGGAATTTTGAGGGGTATGGTTTTTCTTCTCATTGGGTTTTTGAATTTTGTTTGAGGTTCTTGAAATTTACCCCAGAAAAGCAGAAATAAAGATTCAGTCTTGGTTTCTTATGTGATAGATTTTTGGCATTTTAGGAGGGCCTTTTTTATATTGTAGTGGTATAGGGAAAAGTCAGCGGGATAGAGAGATGGTGCGGAATAGGGAGAAAGAAGAAGCAGAGTCTCGACTGATTCCTCCTGTTTCGATATCAGTTGCAGATTCATCAATGAGCCTTATAAAAGTTATCTCTACTTTGATAATCTTTGTTTTGGGTATAGTTATAGGACTAGTTTCTAGCTTTCACCTCCGTAAGTACTTCACTTTTGAGGGTGATCAGTTTAGTTTCATAAGTATTTATTTTGAAACAGAACAATTTAGCAGCCACGATAATCAGATGATGCTGGTAAATGGCGAAAGAGACGATTGCCTAAGCATGGAGAGATTCCTCAAGCAGAGGAATTTGATTCATCAAATGACAGACAAGGAGTTGTTTTGGAGGGCCTCACTAGTGCCCCAAAAGGAAGAGTTTCCATTCAGTAGAGTGCCGAGGGTGGCATTCATGTTCTTGACCCGTGGCCCGTTGCCCATGTTGCCATTGTGGGAGAGGTTCTTTAGGCAAGTATATGAGCTGCTGGGAGGGACTACATCTGTCACAGGCAAGTAAAGTTTCGACTTTTTTATGATCTTGTTTTTGGTTTTTTTTCCCCCTTATCTTTAAACATAGTGTGGGAATTCAATGACCATGGAACTTGTGCTGATTGCTTGCTTGGTTTCCTTGGTGAAGGTATTAGCCACATATCCCAGTCGCAAAAGGTAACTGCCTTGAGATTAGCAAGTGATATTGATAATTCTCATATATATGCGTTTCTCGTAAAGTTTGAGTTTGATTTGTAGCTCAAAAGGACCACACAAAGATTCCATTTACAGTAACACTTAACATTCAGTAAATCATCACAATGCTCAGTCCTAGGATGATTTCCTTTACACAAGAACAAATGCCGTTTTTTTTTATTTTTTACAGAATATGTGAACTTCCTCACATCTTGTGTTATTTCTGGCTGGATATATATCTTACAGTTATTCTTGCTTCTTTGACATTTTTGCACATTATTTTGATTCTATAAAATTATGCCTTTCAGTTGATAAATTTCGTCTAATTAACATGTACTTGAATTGGAAAATGACATAGTATTCATGCTTTTATTTTGCCAGAATTGGGAGTCTCGAAGGTTGTTCTCGTTAGAAGAACAAATTAATCATAAGGTAAGTTCTTACAGCATTGTTATATCTCTGAAAAGAGCTTACTTACACGAAACATGATTTGGTAAACAATGAATAACAAAAAGCTGTAAATGTTGAACTGTTATATTGGATATATCCTTTGTAATATATATGGGACAAGATTATGCTGTGGAATATGTTGTTTCAGTTTGCTATACCGAGATTCTGTTTCTCCTTCTATGTAGTCCATCTCTGATTATTAAATGGAATTCCTGACTCGAAATGGCTTTTATTGTTTTGTCACTTTTTCCAGATAAGCTTTATCGAGCAGGAACTTCAAGATGTTGAAGTACCTATAATACTGGTAAACCATGTGTAACATTTCCACCTTACAGTAAAACAAGTGTAACTATGTTGAATGTGGTCTCTCGTACATTTATAATCTTCTCACAGAATCTGTGTCCAACTCATATATTATTCAACTTTTAAAAGTTTTTCGTTCTTCAACTGCTAGACCTTTTAATGATTAATGTTGAATTTATGTCTAAAGGTTGGCCATTCCATTGGTTCATATATATCTCTTGAAGTACTTAAGAGATGTCACAAGAAGGTATGCAGTCAGCTTGTTTTTCTAATTTGCCTTTTTCTTTCATATCTTATTTGTCTCGACTCTGACGCTTGTTTACTCTGTTAGGTTACATATTGCATTGGTTTGTACCCTTTTTTGGCTGTGAACACTGCATCCTCAACACAGTCATCCATTAGAAGACTTGCAATGTATAGCTCTTCCTTGCGATGCAGATTCTTCGATTTCTTTATCCCTTTGAGTGGCATTTGCATGCATGCATAATCATGTAAATCCATGCATTACATATTTACATGCCAATAGACTTTGACCATTTCAGCGACGTCCATTTGATTTTCACTTTGATAAAATATATATTTACTTTGTTTAAAGTATTTGATAA
>JAYDZE010017617.1:0-10012 GCA_034509125.1 Monilaria moniliformis
TATTTGAAAGATGAGATAGGAATCCAGGAGAAAGACATCAGTAAGGTTGTGCAGTTAAGTCCTCAAATCCTGGTTCAGCGGATAGATAATTCACGGAAAACTCGTCTTGATTTCCTAATGAAAGAGTTGGATGCTCCTAGACAGAGTATCGTGAAGATGGTCACCAAGCATCCCCAACTCCTCCACTACAGCATTGAAGATGGCTTGCTTCGCAGAATCAACTTTTTACGAAGTATTGGGATGAAAAATTCAGAGATACTGAAAGTTCTAACCAGCCTTACACAGGTCCCTTGCATCCCTAGTGTAATTGATTTGGTTATGTTTTTGGTAATTGTGTTTGCTTTAGCATATTTTTTATTTAGTATATCTTTTATGCCCGAAATAGTTGTGAATTAATTTAGAGATGATTCTAACAAACCTTCAGGTATTCTCACTTTCATTGGAGGGGAATCTGAAGCCTAAATACATGTATTTGGTCAATGAACTTCAGAATGAGGTCCATTCTCTGACCAAATATCCAACGTACCTTAGCTTGTCTCTGGACCAACGGATCAGACCCCGTCATCGGTTCCTGGTTTCATTGAAGAAAGCTCCAAAAGGGCCATTCCCTTTGAGTTCATTTTTTTCCCAACTGATGAATCCTTTTGCCGGCAGTGGGCAGGAACTAGCTTAGATAAATATCTGGATTTTCGGCAGAGGTTACTGCTCAAAGACTTAGCAAAGAAATATGGGAGGCAGTAATAGGCATAAATCCCCATTCATCTACTACTTGTGAATGAAAAGATGCATAACAGATTACATATCAGATAGCTCACAGACAGTGCTTCAAGAATCCGAAGAAATTACCTATCCATGGTAAGATTGCTTGTTGGCTTCTCTCATACTGATAAATTTCATTTTCTTTCAGGATTTGGAAAAGAAACATGTTTATAAAACTGAATTTTAGTGTTCAAATATGTGCCAGGCCTTGGGGCATTTCCATCTGAAGCTGGAAAGAGTTCATTCTAGTATATAAAAAATGTGCTAGGCTTTGGGCCACTTCCATTCTGGAGCTGGCGAGACAATTTTGGTGAAGTCTGCTATGGCTTTTACTAACTTCTTGTGATTCTAACAGTCTCATGATTCTAATGGTCCTACCGCTTGCACAATATCCAGTCCATAATTATAGGTAATATTTAGAGGTGTTACTAAACCCTTGCTTTCTGTTAGAGTCATTGGAAAGTAAAGATCTGCTTTCTGAGATACTATCATTGCTGACAACTTAGTTCTTGCCATTGCCAGTTATGAGCTTAGGTGGGCATCTTAGTCTCTTATGAATGTATATATTTTTTCTGTAGATGGCTGAATGACAATTATATAACCTTGAAAGGTGTTGGTTCTGGAATTTGAATATGGTCGAGGGTTGACATTACAGAATCTTAGAGAAAAATAATAAAATCCCGTCCTAGGATGATTGTAGAAGTGCTATCCCGGCCTTTGGTAGAAAATATGTATCATCAAAGACGACGATGGGAATGTAAGTCATGCGTATGACAAATTGTAATTCAATTCAAAGTTCAAAAGTGCAGACATGTGTGGATGCTCTGATGTCATAGCATCTTCTTGAAGTCTTCTAAGTTTTGCATGTAGAATCTTTTGAAGCAGTTTTCATTAGAGTTTTTGCTATTTATGCTTATGATTGAATAACATTCTGAAACACCACTCGAACAAATAATGTAAAAATATTTCATGATATGCCTCATTGGAACGTGGAAGTATTGACATAAGTTGCAAATGGTAAAATCAAGAGTTGTCAACATGTATGATGGAATTTTCAAAGCTCTAATGAGCAAAATTTCTATTAGAGCTTTTATCATGTTCTATCAAGATTCTAAATTTTTTGTTACTCTAGCAGGTTTATAATTCATGTAATTTCATCCAGGATATAATATGGAGTGCTTACCTTTGCTTCAGATGCATTTCTAAGGCGTATGCGTTAGCTTTCTATTCAGTATATAGAATGCTTGTGGTTTTTTATTTTGCTCCTCCAATCGGCCAGGACAATGTTGAGGTTTGGTAAGATTTTTTTTTTTTTGTTAATATAGGTGGTTATATTTTCTCTTGTGTACTGGAAAATTCTGTTGTTCGTCCAGTAAATTCGAAGAAGTGCATAATTAACTGGGCTCTTCTTGTATTCCTTTATTACGTAGACCAGTGATTTCTTTTCCGCTTTGCTTCATCTTTCTGATCATATGGTTGTGCATTTTTGTTTTTGCTAAACTGTAAGATGTTCATTAATTTTATTTTGTTTTGAAGCTTCATTAACTTAATTGTCTCCTACCAAATTAGCTTACTATTTCGGCTTGACTAACTAGCCATTTAGGTTATAATTTCGGCAACGGTTGAAGATCAAAACTCATTCAGTCTTTAGTGGTTTAACAATTATATTTCAGTCTTTGGATATTAATAATTTATCCTAAGTTTTAATAATTTTATCAATCAAACATTTCAATTGGTATTGATTTTATCAAATGCTTTTGAGATATAAATGTCTTTATGTGGAAATATTGATATCTATCTATACAACTTATTTTTGGGGCATACTAACAAGTTCTCATATGGCGTGACATGTCATGATCAGTGTATTTAAAAACCTTGTTTTTATTAATAACTAATTTATTTATCGCTAAATTAATTATTTATAATAATTAGTTGGTATTTTTATCTATATCTTAGTTAATGTGTTATTAAGAAAAAAACACGCTACATTTAATTTTTGCTCTTTTTATTATTATTATTATTATTATTATTATTATAATTAACCAAAATAAATCGTAATTTAGTTTTAAACAATTGTTCATTTATATTTAATATTCTTAAAAATGTTCAAATCTAATTAAAAGTGAATGAATTCAGATGATTAGATATTCCAGAATAAATTTAGTTATGCATTTTGTTCAGTGAATATTTTCATATATATGGTTTTGTGGATATTTTAGGAAAGTTTTGGAATTTTTTATAATCTATATTTATTATTATTATTGTTGTTATTGTTGTTGTTGTAGTAGTTCATAATCATAATTTAAAAAAAAAACTAGATTGCATGCATACTTAAGTAACATAATTTTCAATTATTTGAGAATAAATTGTGTAACAAGTATAAACTTTTCTAACGTAATAATTATAAAAAGGGTGTGTTAAGCAAGCGTATAATATAAAATAACAAATAATTGCATATGATTTAAATATATGTGCAATGTACAATAAGTTTTATTGGAATCGACGGGGGAATTTTTTTTTGGGTACACAAACATTTCGAATATATTTATTTTTATCATATAGTAAACGTTCATCCTCCCAAAATATTAATTAAATCATTTTTATACAATAAAAATATCTTAAATGCACTATTTTATACTAAACTTATAGATTTAAACAACTGAAACTTTTAGGGGATGGATAAAAATATATACAGTAGTGTAAAAATATCATAAAAACAAACACTCAACATGAAATGGTGTTGTATAAATTTGGTTGATTTCAAATTCGTGTGGTAAATATTTCAAAGTTATGCTTTTCTGAATCGATTTGAAACTCATGTAAAAAATGGAAAACTGTGCCATTTAAAATGACTAGTCTGTGTGTATTTCACGCTTTATCCATTTGAAATTCATGTTATAAACCAAAAACATGTAAAATAATTCATTTTTTAAATGTCAAATTAGGATTATTTGCTTTGATAACATTTTGCACACCACCCCACCCCTATCCGTTATTCAAATCAAAAGTTTCTGGTTTTTTGAGCTGTCCATTATCGAAAAGTTGGTGTAATTATGCGACATTGGCCTTATTTGAAAAAAGGATGCACGAGACTTATTTTCGTTAATCAATCCTATTTTATACTCTTCCCCTCAACGAAAAGTAATTTAATTTATGGACGACATAAATTTTAATACGCAATTGATAACGTAAGAGAGAGAGGGAGAAAAGTGGTTTGACAGAGAAAAAATGGTTGATAAAGTAGGAAAGAGAATGAGAAAAAATAGTTGGAGAAAGAAAAAGTTGTAGGTCTTAATGGTATAAATTGTAAATAGATTGATGTTTAAGAGTATTGTGTTGTAAGAAATTTTTCAAAAATAAAACGAGACTATTTTTGGTGGACGGACCAAAATGAAAAATTTAAAACTATTTTTCGTGGACGGAGAGAGTATTAACAAATGTAATCAATCAACTTTAAAATCGATCCTTACCAAATTGGCTCTAAAATTGCTATAAAAATGACAGGATCGACGCTTTAATGAGTATTAGAATTTAGAAGTTGGTCTAAAAGGCTATTAGATTAGATTACTAGACGTGTAGTACTATTTACTACGGCTTCTCATTTTCGACAACATTTACTAAAAACTTTCTACGCATCATGTTATCTCGTGGAATTAGATAAGAATTAAAATTAGATCTCATGGGTTTAAAGAAATTCTATTCAGATTAAGATTCTGTTTATTAATTTTTTTTTATATGTTTATAGTATTTATAATTGTACTTGTAGAGTGCATCATATCTCATCAAAAGTTCTTTTGTGGGGAAATTCTAATTTGGTGGTGCCTCTAAACGTAGTAGTCTCATAGAGACGATCTGAGTAACCAATTCTCGTGTATTTTCTTACTTTTCGTATTAATTGTGCTTAATTTTCCAATAAGTGGTATCAGAGCACTGGGTTGGAAGGGAGCAGTCACGACGATGGGCGACGGAAAGATTTTAATAAAAAAAATGATGGATCGAATTTTAGTTTTGGAAAAATGCAGATTGAGAATTACCTCTACGATAAAGACCTATACCACCCACTGAAAGAAAAGCCGGAGAAGATGGATTTAGATGAGTGAGCATTACTAGACAAAAAGGCGATGAATGCTATAAACTTATTGATGTCCAAAAACATGGCCTATCACACGACTGGAGCCAATTCGGCGAGTGAGATGCTAACAATTCTGGAGTAGATGTACCAAAAGCCATCAACGGGACAAGATTAATTTGATTAGGCGATTTTTAAACTTTATTATGTTAAAGGATACACCAATGATCAACATTTGGACGAGTTCAACGTGATCACTGAGCAGTTGTGGTCAGTTGAAATTGAGTTTGATGACAAGTACATGCCTTGATTATGCTATCTTCTATGCCAGAAAGTTTGGTCAGAACAGTGACAACATTTAGCGTTCTATCCGTGAAGGAACTGAATTTTGATGAAGTGTAAGATCTAATAATTAGCGACAAGATTCGTAGGAAAGAATCTGGATCCAATTCTGGGTTAGCATTGAACACGGAAGAAAGGGACAGATCAAATGGAAGGCAAAATTGGGGAAAATCGAAGTTCAGAGGAAAGAGTCAATCCTAGAAGGATAGAGATTCGATTAAGTGTTTGAATTGTAATAAATTTGGGTATTACAACGGCGAGTGTGAAGCATCGAAGAAAAACAAAAGGGATTAGAATGACAAGAACACTACAAACGCAACCACAACTAAGATTGGCGATGCGTTGGTCTTGAGCGTGAGCAGTCCGTTGGAGTCGTGGGTATTAGATGTTGGAGTGTCGTTTCCCACAATGATGCTGATGGCAAACTCTTGAAAATCATGGGATTAAAGGGATGTTTGGATCATCACACCAAACTGATCGCTATTACAATTGAATGGTATGAGACATATTCCAAGACTAAAAAGAAATTTACTTTCAATTGCACATCTTGATAGTAAACAATATTTAGTGACATTTGGCTGCAACAGTTGATAGATTCCCAAACGGGCTATGATAGTAGCACGAGGTAAAAATAAGGGTACATTATATACAACAACTAACTCCAAAGAATGCATTAATCTTGTAGGAGTTGTGACCAATGTTGATTTGTGGCAGTGTCGACTAGGCCACATGAACGAGAAAGAGATGAAGTTGATGTGTTCAAATGGTAGGCTGTTAGGTCTGACTGTTGAAGTTCACATGTGCAAGGACTGCGTTTTCGGGAAACAAAAGAGGGTGAGTTTCTCAAGATGTTGCAGAGCTTTGAAGACATAGAAGTTGAAGTTTAAAACAAAAGATGGGCTGATATATGGGAACCAGCGCCTGTAAAGCCCCTTGGTGGCTCGGAGTACTACACGACCTTCATCGATGATTTCACTCGAAAGCTATTGATCTATTTTCAGAAAAATAAATCTGATGTGTTTGATGCTTTCAAGAAGTGGAAATGTCTCATAGAAAATTAAACATAGCTGCAAGTGAAGTGTCTGCGATTTGATAGTGGAAGAGAGTATGAACTTCGTGAGTTCAAAGACTTATGCACTAAGAATGAGGTGTTGGGGTTTGAATATTCCAATGAAGAAATCCCCTACCCGGAATCTTTCTAGGATAATATAAGAAAAATTATAACTGATTCAGAAAATCCCACTTTACTAAAATGTGAATGAAAACATGCAAAAACAGATTATTTAAATCCTCAATGCAATAACATCCTAGCACCTCTAGATATTAATTACCACTACCCAAGATATTAGGATTATTGGGCTATGAAAAACCTGCACCTTTTGATAAATCAAAGCAGTGCATAATCAATATCGTATGCTCAATGTTATATACAAATGTTAAGAAATACATAATCACCGAGACCTTGTTTTTCAGTAATCAGCAAGAAAGACTTATATCAATGTGAATTCATTTAGTGCTATACCACACCAGCGTCATTTATTTACTGATGTTAGTAAATTTTTAGACTGGCACTACAACCTTTCACTATAGATTGTCTAGGTCTATATAGGTTGTGAAACTTAACTTTTCTTCTGCAAGAAACCGACTAAGAGACCTTCAGTGATAACCTATTCACCCACTCAGTCTATAGTGCAGAAGACTTAGACATGTTTGCTTAATCATAACAGTTTGTAAGACAACAAAGTTTGAAAATGAAAACCAATGTGACAAAATAATAATCTTCTCATATTTTGGAAAATAAGGTTAACAAATACAAAGCAGCTCGAAGCTTGCTTTTCAGTATGTACCCTAACAATCTCCCACTTATACTCAAAATAAGCTTTCGAGTATACACTACTGACTATTCTCCCACTTATACTGAAAGAAAGTCTAGGTGTTTGATACATCTGATTCCCATCGCTTCCACATGACGGTTGACATCGTGCCAGGGAGATTCTTAGTGAAAGGATTTGTCAGGTTGCCTTTTGATGCAATCTTAGCCACCTCAATGTCTCCTCTGCACACTATATCTCAAATGATGTAATACTTCCTCTCTATGTGTTTACTGCCTTGTGGGCCGGTGGTTCCTTTGAGTTTGCCACTGAACCTAAGTTGTCACAATAAACTATGATACTCGTGGGCATACTCGAAATCAATGTTAAGTTACATTACGAAGCATCTGAGCCACAAAGCTTCCTTTGCAGCTTCTGAAGCAGCCACATATTTAGCTTCCATGGTGGAGTCTGCGGTACATTTCTGTAACACAATTCTCCATGTAATGGCTCCACCTCCTAAGGTGAACACATAGCTTGAGGTAAGTTTTCACATCAATTTGGAAAATCTGAGTCGGTATAACCTAAATGACATAACTTGAATGCCTGGTTAACTAGCATATACTCCTAAGTTTTCTTCAGGTACTTGAGTATATTCTTTACCGCAGTCCAGTGTTCTCGGCTAGGGTTGGACTGATATCTTGCTTCTATGCCTACGGCAAAGCAAATACCAGGCTTAGTACAAAGCATAGCATACATAAGACTTCCAACTGCCAAAGCATATAGAATCTGTCTCATCTTCTCAATCTCACTTTGTGTCTTGGGACACATTTCTTGAGATAAGGTAATTCCATGCCAAAAAGGTAAAAACCCTTTCTTGGAATTCTGCATGCTGAAACACTCAAGTACAATATCAATGTAGGATTTCTCAGACAAACACAACATTATTTTCTGTCAATCTTGGATAACCTTGATCCTAAGAATGTGTCCAACTTCTCTCATATCCTTTATTTCGAATTTTGTAGACAACCACTCTCTACCCTTTCATAATGTCCTTTTGTTGTTTCCAATCAATAGCATGTCATCTACATAGAGAATTAAGAAAACAACACTTGTACTCTAAACATTTTTGTAAAGGCAGCTTTCGTCAGGGCACTGTTCAAATCCATAGGATTTGACAGTCTGATCGAAACAGACATTCCATGACCTGGAGGCTTGCTTGAGACCATAAATGGATCTCTTAAGCTTCCAAAACATGTGTTTCTTTCCCTTGACTACATATCATTCGGATTGTTGCATGTAGATGGTCTCCTCAAGACTTCCATTAAGGAAAGCTGTCTTGACGTCTATCTGCAAAACTTCTCAATCCATATAGGCTACAATTAATAAAAGGATTTGGATCGACTTAAGCATAGCTACAGGCGAGAAGGTATCCTACAAACAAAGATACCTCAGTACTTGATTGCAATTTACTTGGATCTTTCTCCAACACATGTGTTGGAAAACCCTACATTATGAGATGTCCTAGACTGGACTTGTGCCCGGTCTATAACTCATGTGGTGTTGTTGATACTGATTTGGATGGTAGGTTTTTTGGTGCATAGGCCATTGTTTACAGTATATATCCCTAAAATTAAATGGGTAATTGAGAATAACTCATCATCGATCGAACCATCTCTAAGAGTGTTCGATTCATTCTTTCAGTAACACCATCCTGCTGAGGTGTGCCAAGCGAAGTCAACTAGGATTGTATTCCCGCTTTAGACAAGTAGTCCAAAAACTAATTGCTAAGATATTCGCCTCCACGGTCAAACCGTAGACACTTGATTGTCTTACTATGATGCGTCTCCACAAGTGCTCTGAATTTTTTGAATTTCTCAAGGGACTCTAACTTGTGGCGCATCAAAAGACAAACCCTTTTTTTGAGTAATCATCGATAAAAGTGATGAAGTACTGAAACCTCCTCTAACTTGAGTTGACATTGGACCACATACACCTTAAAAGATCTCTTGGTCATCTTGCCTTCCAAACATGATTCACAGGTTGAAAAAGGTTCTAAAATTATATCCTTAAGTTGACCTTGATCCACCAACCTTTGGATCCTCCTAGGATTGGCATGTCTAAGTCTTAGGTGACATAAATATGTTTCATTCATTCCAATAAAAGGAGACTTTCTCATTCTTGAGGAAGTTGATGTGTTATTAGACTCAATTAATTGTGTAGGTTGTGTATTTACTATGGTATATAAATTGTTTTGCATAGTACCTCGACAAATAAACGAACCACATTTCTCAATAATGCAAACATCATTAAATGAAATCGAATATCCATCAAAAACTAGTTTAGAAATGGAAAATTATATTCCTTCTAAACTAAGGTACAAGTAAAACATTGTTGAATACCAAAATTTTGTCACTTGAAAACTGTAAATACACATCTCCCACTGCAATAGCCGGCACTTTTGTGGCATCCCCTAGCTAGATATAGATTTCTCCCTCATGTAGCCGCCTTGTCACCTGCATTAAAGATTGATCAAAGCAAACACGATCAGTGGCTCTTGTATCCACTACCCACGAATGGGTAGAAACGGCCACTAAGCATGATTCTATTACATAAGCTCGAGACATACCTAAGCCATTGACCTTCTTTAGAAGTGGGCAATCCGACTTCCAATGTCCCTTTTTGCCGCATTTGAAGCATTTGCCAGTTTGTTTATATGGACCCACATTTCTCTTGCTCTTTCATTTCTTAGGAGCCGTGGATGCCTTCCCTTTTTCCTATGTTGGGCTGACGGTCTGAGGAAGAAGGAGCAGCGGTAATCAGGGCTTGCCTAGTTTGGGCCATTATGTTGGGGTTTTAAATATTCCAATGAAGGAATCCCCTACCCGGGATCTGCTAGGATAATATAAGAAATTCCAATCCAGCAAATAATTTCCTACTTAATTCTAGAACGTAAATTTTCATGTTTTTCAAGGAATTTTAAATCCTAAAACATGATATCTAGTTGGTTTAGAAAATACCTTTTTGAATC
>JAYDZE010017639.1:0-10011 GCA_034509125.1 Monilaria moniliformis
TATACAATATTCATACGCTTTGAGCCGTGGACGTAGATCTCATTAACGATCGAACCACGTAAAAATCCTGTGTGCAAACTTCTAAATTCCAAGTCCATATCCGAATCTGGTAAACCCATCAAAATAAGATTGATCAGAAACGATGCAGGTGTGGTCCATAGCATCCCCTAATGTGCTCTAATCCACAACAGAGGATCATTACCCTTGTTGGGCAGAGGAACACAACACCTCCTACTGTGCTGGTTTTGCACACTCTTCCTTTTTCTTTTTATTTCTTTGTTTAAAGTTTTTTGCATATCTTTGTTTTGTTTTGTTTGTATTTATTCAAAAACACAATAAGCGTCTATTACATAGTTATTAAATTTATTTAAATAATAATTGTTTTACGGATTAAAAAGTGATTAGCTAAAAAACTAAAAACTCAAAAAATAGAATATAATAGTAAATCTTATGAAAATAACAATCTTTAAAAAAAATGATTCACTAAAAAAGTAAAAAAAATAAAATGGTAATGATAAATTTTAGTTAGAAAAAATAAATAAACAAAAATGATTTATAATTTTTGAGTGATACAAAAACAAAGAGCAAGAGAAAAAAAAAAGTGCACCACAGTGGCAAAATTTTAGTGAAAAGACAGCACAACAGGGGGTTGTGTTACTCTACCCGGTAGAAGCTCCTTACTCGGAGAGGAAAGAGTGAAGCTGATGAATATGAAATTAACTTTGTTTTTAATTTTTAAATTTTAGGTGACAATTAAAATGATATCGTTTTGACTTTTTTGATTGTCGCATCATTTTTATTTTGGGCCAATTTGATTTCATGGGGAAAAAAAAATTCAAAATTTCATGTATTTGTAAATAAAAAATATTGTATTTAATTAATAAATATAAAATTACGTACAACTTCAATATTTGTATATGTTTTGTGGGATTCTATTTCTATTTGCTCCTCTGATTCTTTTCATAGGGATGATCTTGGAATGTCTTTGGAATAGTCTTTGAGATTTGTTGGGTTTGACCGGAGCTTTGATTTCTATAACATTGACGCGGAGGTCCTTCACCTTGTTTCCAAATCAAATGTTGAGCTTAACTTCAGCTTTGAGCTTAATCACGTTGATGTAGAGGGTATTCGCCTTGATTCTGGATCAAATGTTGGGTTTGACTTGAGCTTTGAGCTTTATAACGTTCATGCAGAGGTCTTCGCCTTGTTTCCAGATTGAACGGTGAGCTTGACTTGAGCTTTGAGACACTTCCGGCTACTTCCATGAATAACTTCTTGGATCTCGCTAGGACACTTTGAATATTGGAGAGAAATTCGTAGTAGAGAAATTCTCTTTCAATCTTGTGATCTTCAATTATGATTTGGTGTGTGTAAAACTGATATGAAGACACCTATTTATAGTTGTTAGAATGATTCATGGAGTTTAGGGCATGATCTTAGGCCTACTGCTGACTTGGCACGATTTTATTGGTTCTTGAATATTGATATATATCAATATCAAGATTTGACTTGCTATCAAAAAAATCGATATATATCTTTTAGATATTAATAATATATCTTATTTAATCTTGGATTCCCTAAGTTTCCAAAACTAAATAAAAATATGAAATTAATTAAATTTTCTTAAAATTTTACATTCCTACAACATTGTCATTCAAATTTATATGTTCGTGTTACAAACCAAAACTGGGACAAAATTTGTGTATAACCCTTAATTAAAACAATGTATGTGAAAATTCTTGATACTCATCATTTAGTACTACATAACATGATTCATTTCTACTAAGCTCTCAAGCGATACAGATTAGATCCTACATCCTACCATTCATTTCACTACTTTATAACAACCAGCAAGATAATGTGCATTCTTACAAAAAAATAATTATTTTAATATATAAAATTTGATAAGTGAATTTTCATTTCATTTCAAAGTAATATTCTATTAAATATATTTTCTAAATCAAGTGTTGGATATTTTTAAAATGCCCATAATTTTTATTAAAAAATAATCATGTAAATGTAATATATATAACAAAAATAACCAAAGTTATATTTTAAAATCATTATAAAATAAAACATGACCAAAAAGAAAAGAAGATTGTGTAACACCCCTTACTTGATCGGTTTCCCGACCAAATAAGTGATGTCACGTTATGGTATCGACGATACTAAAATAAATAAAAAAAATCTTTTCATTTCAACTAATATACATTTCCAACATCAAATGTCAGATGACTTTACAAAATCGTAATGGACCCAATTAACATGCCACAACATATAACTTTACATCACCTAATAACATATTGATCGTTAGCGACTCTCCGAGGACACAGCTGTAATATTCGATAACCAAATCATATTCCTTATTCGTTCAAGGGGGGTGGGAATGAAGGGTCAGCAAAGGTTACAAGCTCAATAGCAATTTCCAAACTATAGAATTCAACTATTTAATCAAGACAATGTCTTTTTATTAATCTTTACTAATCTTATATAACTTATTCTTTTCTCGTTTTCTCTTATGCATATCTTGTATTTTTTTTATTCTTTCATATTTTTCTTTATATATATTCTATATATTTTTATTTCTTGTACATTTCCTTTAGCATATTCGTATATAAGGTTTATTTATTTGTTCTTCTTTCTTTACCTTTTAAATTTTCTCTAGTAAATTAACTTATTATAATGATTTTTAACTCATTTCATATATCCTTGAATTCTGTTTCATTGTTTTCAATTAAAGTCCTTATTAATCTTCATGGTATTTAGCTTATTCTTATCATATCGTTCTTATGCATTGTTTTACGTATTTCTATTTGACTATTTTTATTCTTTATTATTTTTCATATCTTAGCATATTTCGCATAATCTTGCTTCTGTTTCATATATCCTTATTTTGATTATATGTATATTTTATTAATGGTTTTATTATTCTTTTTTTTTCCTCGTGTCTTATCATTTATTTTTCTTCATACTTTCGTGTAACATTATTTATTTGTTATTTTATAATTTCATATAACTTTCACATTTCTTTACATATTGATATATTAATGATCTTTATTTTTTGTTTAATCTCTTGTATTCCTTTTCTAACACATATTTATAATTCCCTATCTTTTTCTTATGATTTTGTTTTATTTCAATTACTCATATTTCTTCTTGTATTTTCTCAGATCTTATTCCATTTTTACTTATCTTTTATATATGATAATTTATTGTTATCTATGATCACTTATCTCGTGTCATTATCATATTGGTATGGGAACATACTGCATATCAAATATCATTATCATATTTCACTCCATAACATATTATTTATCAACATATAGCCCCAATCACTTAGCATCACACATTGGTGCTCGGACCGTTGGGCATAGAAAGGCCCACATATCATATCATATCAGTGCATTTGCATGGGGCCCGATCGGGTCCAAGGGAATCCCTTAGCCTGCATCTTGATGCACAAATGCAGATCCTATGACATGCCAACTATACCAAATGCATCTGACCAAGCAATGGGGCATTTTCACATATATTCATTGTCATATTCATTTTGACATATGTCATATTATTTCATATCTTTTTAGCTCATGTTTCATATCTTTAGTTCTATTTATTATTCATTTATTTATCAAAATTTACATATTTAACATATGATCACATAATTTACATAATTCATATTGATAATACAAATTTGCATGTACTATCTCAATCAAACAAATTGAAAATTATAGTGCGGATATGCTACCTAGTAGGCTTATGAAACTAAGCCCTATTTTCCTTATTTTATTATTCCGAATCTTTTCGACTTTTCCCTTCCGATCATTTTTCCTCTCCTTTCGTATTCTATACTAATCATATACAATTCATATTAATCATATGAACTCATATCTATTTAATAAACTTCATGTATAACTTTATTCCTTTATTTAACCCTATTTAATTATAATTCTCCTACTTTTGATCTTATATTTCTCGTTATTATTTGATAACCCTTCTTATACTTTATTATCATCATATACTATATATTTACACTTTAATCTTACTTATCCTACATTTTTCACTTATATTAGAAATGGTTACTATTCACTAAACACTATTTACAAGTTAATTTAATTAATGTTATAAATTCATTTAAAATACTATATGACTATAAGTTCTAAGATTAGTTACGCATATTCCCTATGTTATTACTTATCACCTATATCAGTTTCATACTTATTTCATATCATTAATCCATTCAAATAAAATAAACAAATCTTATGTTACTATTCACCCTATACTAGTATTCACAGCCTAATGTAACTAATGTATTGAAAATTAAAATTGCTAATCTTATTTAAAAAAAAAATTCTCAATAATTTTCATTAGCATTCTTACTTATTGATCAGATAATTTAAATAAGCTTATTAATCTTCTGAAACCATTCAATCTCATCTTCTTGTTTAATTCATGTCCTTGTTAACATGTTATCACTTATTTTTGTCACTACCATATCATTCCTTTATAACTATAATAACTTAGGCATTTTTACTAACTTTTTCAAAATATACTAAATTATCTCCACAAATTCTAATAGAACCATAACATGTTACAAATCAAGTCTAGATTATTTATAATCAAATTGATAAAATAAAATTCATATCCATTAACTTTTTGCATTATAATTTTTGGTCCTTAATATACCTTAACATAGGTTTTCTTTTCTTTATATTTCTTCATTTAAACCATACTAATTCACATGAATAATTATATTTAAAAATATTAGACAAAGAATTGAATCTGAAAAAATGAAAAACATAATATAAATGGACAAAAGACAAAAAAAAAATCTTGTCGTTCAAGGTATGATTTCAGCCAATCTTAACATGTATAGAAACTCTTTATGTGCGCAAGTGTAGGATGTACGATATGAATTCGGTTAATTCAACCATGAATACCGAATTCTTTGTGCGCACGGCCTAAGGACTGCGCACGCAGGGCTGGCACTGATAAGGTTAAATGTTCATTCCGTCATAGGAACGGACCAACCTATCAATAATATTTTATGTTTTCTGCAAACCTCTAGAATATTAAGTTAGTATAGGGTAAGGAGGGTGTCCAACCCACGAGTAATGATAATTTTGTTAAACGTTTCCTGCAACCTATAAGATTTTGGCGAACCGCCATGCCTAATTTCACTATACTAGGAGAATACAAAATTTAAATTTAAATTAGTGTGAGAAACAACTTATCTACTGACTGGGTTTAACAAAAGTAAGCAAGAATAAAATTCAGAAAATAAACTGGGCAACTTAAAATTCAGAAATCAAACTCGACAGCTTAAAGGTTTAAAAATGTAACTACTACTAGATCTATATTCGGAACTCTTGAAACAAACATATCTTTAAACAAAGCATTTGAAATGACAAGGGAAACATAAAACACAGAGAATACAACAGACCCTAATCATAAAGCAATCAGGCTAAAATAAGAAAGCAACTACCTAAGTTAAGAAAAAGTAAAATAATCAACATTCTACTTTTGGAATCAAAACAACTTTGCAGATTTCAAGATCTGAACAATGCAGGAGATTTGTATCCTAACCAGGAAGTAAAATAAACAGACATTAAAAGAGGGTTGCACTAATTCCTAAAATGCAAAATGATTTCAAAACAAAAAACTAACTCTATGTGAACCAAAAATAAGGATTAAAACATGTCAGCCAAAAACTAAGACAATCCATTTCAAGAGAAACAAAGAGGATAAAGACTTTCAATAAGCTAATCCCAAAATATTTAACCATTCTTGAAATAAAACTTATGATTTTAGATTAATAGGAAACAAACCAACAAGATCTAAACCGATAAAGAACATATTCGAACAAAAACACTTTTAAGCTAAGAAATCACCAAGATCTTGAGTTAATATTTGTTTGAACTTGAAGCAAGAGATTATAAGGAAAACTAAAATAAAAGAAGAAGATCACAAAGTTAAAGTCAAGACTAAAACACCGTCATGGTTAAAAGAAACTCGGTAGCAAATATTATAAATACTTAGATTTAACAAGAGTAGAACTAAAATTAAGTTGCACAGTTTCCAAACTAACAAGAGTTTATGAAACAGTAAATGTTAAATTTAAAAAAACTAAATCTATTTTATCTCTTCTACTAGCCTATCCCATGTTGATAATAGATGTTCTTCCTGAATATATTATGTTCCTCAATTGGTGTGTAGTAAGTACGTGAGTGAAAGTGGTGAAGTGTGTAAAAGTGGATGCTCTCTCTCTTTTATTTTCTTCTTTAAATAGTGCGGCTTGATCTTCCTCTTTTAGTTAGATGATTTAAAACCACCTTGAATCATAGCAAACTCCAAGATTTGGCCTTGCAATAAACTCCAAACGAAGAAGGAAAATGATAGCATGGATTCAACCCACAAAAAGATGAACAAAAAATAAAATGATGGGAGGGTAGGAATAAGTGTTTGTGAACAAGATATCTTTGGCTACTTTCACTAGGACAATCTCTTACATTAGCACAACAATCTAGCAAACACTAAGCTAGAAAATATACTTTTACATTGAATAGCAAGCAAACAATGCAACCACACACAAGTGTTAAATTAAGGACAAAATGCTCTACCATAAGGGAGAAAATACTCTCAATGGAGGTTTCAATGTTCAAGCCACCAAATGGGAGCCAAAATCCCTTCTAAGTGAGACAAAGGGTTGTTGGACTTGTTCAAATAAAAATAAACAACATGCTAACACTCTTTCCAAAAAGCATTACAGTTTGTTGGAAAAGAGAGTATAAAAGATGAAAAATAAGTACAATGGACGGAAGTCAAAAGTCTGATTACACAAGGGGGAATGGTCCGTGTGGGAAGACGGGCTTCCCACACGGCCCGTTTGAGATACGGCCTGACGCCTTCTCCACAGTGGGAAATGGTCCGTTTGGGAGGACAGATTTCACAAACGGCCCATTTGTGTCACGGACCCGCACCATCACCGTTTTCGAAATGGACCGTTTGGGAATGAGTTCCTTCTACATGGCCCGTTTGGGAAGTCGGAGAAGGAATCCCTTCCTCCTCGTATGGGTCAAATGCGCTGTTTGGGAGGACTTCCGTTCCAAATGGTCCGTTTGGATCTTCTTGCTCGCCGGACCCACTAACTTTGATTAATCCTCACGGTCAAAGGGCCTTCAATGTTGGACTGTTCTTGCATCGTGAGCCGCCAGATTAGGTAGGTTAAGGTCTCCTTCATCCTCCTATTCATTGCTCTTGTCCTTAGCCTTTGATGTCCACTAACAGGTCCACCTCTTGGAGCCGAGCTTTAAGTGGATCGCTAGGGATCAAATCATTCCCCTTCTTTGGAAAGATTTATCCTCAAATCCAAGTCATTGGTACCTTCAAAATCACATGGACTCAAGTCACTACAACTCACACTATACTCATTAGGAAGATCAATGATGTAGGAATTGTTATTCAATCTCTCAAAGACTTGGAACGGCCCATCCCTTCTTGGATCTAGCTTAGACTTCACTTTGTCCGGGAAGCGGATCATGCAAAAGTTCACCCATACCCAATCGCCGGATTGGAAGACCATCTCCTTACGATTCTTGTTGGCCACCCAAGCAAAATGCTCATTATTTTGTTGAATGTTGGATTGGACTTTTGGTGAATGTCTTGCACAAATTTTGCCTTCTTGGCACCGTCTACATCACAAACAATAGAAGAAGGCAATTCCAAAGAAGACAAGTCCATAGGGGTTAGTGGATTAAAGCCATATACAATCTCAAATGGTGAGAAATTAGTCATGGAGTGAAGAGTGCGATTATATGCAAATTCCGCAATAGGCACACAAGATTCCCAATACTTCTTGTTCTTTCCAGTCAAGGATCTAAGTAAAGGACCTAGAGTCCTATTTACAACCTCGGTTTTCCCATCCGTTTGAGGGTGAGCGGTAGTAGAAAATAAGAGTTTGGTGCCAAGTTTCCTCCACAAGATTTTCCAAAAGTAATTACGGAGCTTTACATCTCAATTACTCATGATTGTGCGTGGTACTCCATGTATCCTCACAATCTCCCTAAATAACAAATCGGCTATGTGGTTGGCATTATTTATCTTCCTACATGGAATAAAATGAGTCATTTTTTAGAATCTATCTACAACAACAAAAAAGCTATCATTATCCCTTTGGGGGGTAGGTAACCTGAGCACAAAATCAATAGATATGTCAACCCAAGGATGAGTAGGAATAGGTAAAGATGTGTAGAGACCAAAATTATATGATATGGACTTAGCTTGCCTACACTCTGTGCATAATGTACACACTCTCTAAACATCATTTTTTATCTTTAGCATGTAGAAATGCTCACACAAAATGTCATAAGTCTTAGCAACAACAATTTGTCTCATCAATCCCCCATTATGAGACTCCCTAACAAGAATTTCACGTAAAGAACATAAAGGGACACACACGGGATTCTCTTTGAAGAGAAAACCATCAAGTTTATAAATTTTATCCAAGGACCCTTTTTCACTAGCAATAAAGATGGAAACAAAATCATGATCATTTTCATAAACGTTCTTAATGAATTCAAAAGATACAAACTTGGAAGCACACATTGCAAGGACATGTTTCCTGAATTCTAAAGTGTGCAAGTGAGTTTCCCTTTGATAAAAGATAGAAAGGTTAAGCTTTCTAGACAAAGCATCAACAACCACATTTTTCTTACCCTTCTTATTCATAATGACATATGGAAAAAACTCAAGAAATATACTCCACTTAGCATGACTTTTATCAAGCTTATATTGTCCACTAAGGAATTTGATGGATTCATGATCGGTGTGTATGACAAATTCCTTATGCATTAAGTAATACTGCCAATTTTAAGAAACCTAATGATGGCATACAACTCCTTATCATAAGTGGGATAATTCAATTGATCTTAGTTCAATTTCTCAGAGAAATAAGCTATAGGTCTACTATCTTGCATCAAGACACCCCAATCCTAACTCGACTCGCATCACACTCAAGTTCAAAGGTCTTATCAAAATTAGGCAAAGCAAGTAATGGAGCATGAGTGAGATCATTTTTCAAGGTGTTGGAAGCAAGTTCTTGTTCTTTCCCCCTCTCTCCATTTAAAACCAACATTTTTTTTCACAAGGCGGTTTAAAGGGAAAGCTTTAGTGGAAAAGTCTTTCAAAAACCACCTATAGAAACTGGCAAGACCATGAAAAGACCTAACTTCCGACACATTCTTAGCTGTAGGCCAATCACGTATGGCTCTCACCATTTCCTCATCCACTTTAACTCCATCTATCCCAACAACAAATCCAAGGAAAACAACATCATCAACATAAAAAATGCATTTAGCCATCTTAGGATATAAATGATTGGTTTTCAAAATAGAAAGCACAATCTTAATATGCATGGCATGCTCTTCAATGCTTTGGCTAAAAATGAGAATGTCATCAAACTAAACAACAAAATTTCCAATGAAAGGTCTAAGCACATGATTCATCAATCTCATAAAAGTAGAAGGTGCATTGGTTAGTCCAAAAGGTATCACTAACCACTCATACAAACTAAATTTAGTTTTGAAAGTTGTTTTTCATTGATTGCCTTCTTTCATTCTAATTTGATAATACCCACTAGCAAGATTTTAGCAAAACAACAAGAGCTATATAAATCACCAAGCATGTCATCAAGTCTAGGAATGAGATGCCTATACTTAATAGTGATTTTATTTATGGCCCTACAATCTACACACATTCTTCATGTACCATCTTTCTTTGGAACAAGTACTTACGGCACAACAGAAGGAGAAAGTGATTCTTAAATCAAACCTTTGGCAAAAAGTTCCTCGACTTGCCTTTGAAGCTCTCGTGTCTCGATTGGGTTGTGTTAGGGTATATACTGAAAAGCAAGCTTCGAGCTGCTTTCTATTTTGTAAATCTTATTTCCCATCAATGAGAAGAATATTATTTTGTCACATGTATTTGTTTTTCATTTGATTTTATAAATCGTTTGAT
>JAYDZE010017650.1:0-10011 GCA_034509125.1 Monilaria moniliformis
AAACATATCTATAAACTTTTTAGTGGTACGCTAAGTTGAGCAAATTTTCTAACCGAGCGTTCCATTAAAAAGTTTATTGATTGTTTTTTGTATTAAAAGATTTTATTATATGCCCAACCCCTTTCATCTTCTCTCAGTATGGTTCTACTTTTGACATATATTTATTTCATCCGGGGCCTAATTCTTTCTTCTCCTGCTTCTTACTACATGAACCCTCGCGTCCGGGCTAGCTCTTCTGTAGATGTAAACTTCTCGATGTGGGGCGTGCTGCATCATACTTCCACATCATCTTGATAAGCCCAAAATATATAATTATAGCCATCATATGCTTGCTATATTCATAGAAGCTTTGTATTAAAAAGTTTATAGATATGTTGAGCCAATAGAGCTGCAACTCACAGTTGAAGGCGCTGGAGAGGGACGTAGCGGCGGCAGGAGCATGGGCGGCGATGTTGATTCACGGCGGATGCAAACGGAGAAAGGGCGACGTTGTGGTGGAACGGGGCGGGCAGCATGGCTGAGGGGGCGGTGGAGCTGGGGGAGTGGAGTGAGCGTGAGTTGCAATGTGGTGTTGGCAGATGATGACTGCTATATATAAACAAACTTTACCGAGCACCGATGCTCGGTAATAGTCGGTTAACGTTATCGAGCACCATAGTGCTCGCTATAAAAGGGACATACTGAGCACTGGTGCTCGCAGCATGTCGGCATGGATTTACCGACCACCCGAGGCTCGCCGAGTGCTCGGAATATAATCTCGCGAAATATTCACGGAGTAGTGTACCGAGCACCTTAGTGGTGCTCGGTGATGTCCGAGCACCGGTGCTCGGAGATTGTTCCCGGGAACTATTGGCGCCACAAATCCATGACGAGTTGTGCAAGTGCTCAGTATATGTTCGGTATACTTTTACAATTCCGACCATGCGTGTGCTTGCAGGTTTACCGAGCACCGTCGACATTTTCAATTTTCCGACAATAGTTGTAGTGCTCGGTAATTTTTGTCTGGTGCTCGCTAAGTTGTCGATATTTGGCAATCATAGTGGTGCTCGGTAATAAGTGCTCGCTAAACACCGGTTTTTTTGTAGTGGTAATATATAGAAAAATCTTATCACATAGATACTCCATGATAATATTGTAATGAATGAAAATGAGGGAATATAGGCTGTGTGAATTTTTTTCCATTATTTTTTTAAAAAAATATTCATTTTAAGCAACATGTGAAAATAATAAAAGACTAATTGAAGTATATATTTTTCATCTTAATTATTAAATAAAACGTACCGTATATGTATATTGGCGATCGATTCTATCACAGTGAGAACAAAGAAAGAAAGATGAAATTAATAAACTTTGCCTTAAGGAATAATTGAATCAATCAAATTGTAGCTGGCAGTTTTCTATTATACCTGCTCACATTAATTAAATATATTGGTCGTCTGAAAAACAATTTTGATGAATATGATTCCTCAATTTCTCTGATCATTTATTGTTTATACCGACACCTCTTCGCGCTCTGACGTTTATAATGGTTAATAAAAAAATTAGATGAATATTTATTCTTTTTTTAAGTTACGAAAGTTGACAAAGAGGTTGTTACACAATTATACAGTATAGAAATATCAGATGAAATCTACAAAATAAATAGAAAAGTTGTTATAACTTCAACCCTAATTCAAAATATTTCTAAAAATTTAAATAATGTAAAATCTTGATTTTGTAATGAATCTTATCAACAACTAGCACATAACCCATCGAAATTCGCCGGAATTAACTTTATGTCATAATTTATAATTATTTCACACTGTTTTTATGATTATAGTATATGAAATAGGCTGTATGTAAATAATTTCTGTAATTAATTAAATTTTGACCAAAATAAATGGGATATTAGGTCATCGACAACTATATCCCTTCACCTTCCTTTCCCTTCTATTATTTATGGGACCTACATAACTTTTTGCCCATCTCTTCCTCAAGAAACAATACTCACAATCTCATTCCTTTACCATCTCTTCTCTTACACTATTCATGGGTCGCATCTCTTATTTACTTCTATTTATTTAATATATCTTACACTTATTATATATTTTTTAAATTTATTGATTTAATTAAAAATACGAATTTCATTAAAATAAGAAAAATAACATAATTAAAAAACTTAATATTATATTATTGAAAGCTAAAAATTACATAATTAAAAATACTAAAATTACATTGTTGAAATGCAAAAATTGCAAAACTGAAATCTTAATCAATCATCAAGGGGATCATGCACGTCCAAATCTCTTCAACTAAATCGTGTTGGAGTCGGTCATGGTTGATGCCATCACGCGATGGCTCACGATGCTTTAGGTATTCTCATAATGGCACCTTGATTTGGCGCGTCCGTTTCAGTCGAGGAACTTAAGGAGACGGCCATGTACTCGTCTATCCAATAAGGGGTGCTCACTCATTCTTCATCGATAATCTTGTTATCAAATATAATGCACGCATACATGACATCTGCAAACACATCCCTGAACCACATACTTCTCGGGCCTCTAATGATCACGAGCCGTGCTTGGAGAACGCCGAATGCTGGTGCTACGTTTATACGCGCCGACTCCTGCTTCTGCGCAAAACGAGCTCTTTTGGGCTCGATTTGACCTGAGAAGGACCGTGAATGTCGACCATCTTGAATAGATGCCATAGGAAAGATAGTCATCCATATTGTAGCGATGTTCATTGGCCGTGTATTGTATCGCTGGTGCCTTACCGTGCAAGACGTCGTTGAAGATGTACAAGTGGTTGAGGACGTTTATGCATTCTAAATCCAGAGTTGGTAGGCGGCAACTGCTTCCAACACAATTTTCAGGTGAGTACCTTTGTGGTCGTTAGTGTATTCGCCCCTCCATGCTATTGGGCAATTTTTCCACTGCCACTGCATGAAGTCGAAGCTGTCAAGCATGCTGGGGAAGTCGTGGCATGCTTCGTGAATATGGAACAAGTGTTGGTTGTCTTAGGTTGTGGGGACCCTCTGATATTCTATGTCGAATGTGTCGCGAATGCTCTTGAAAAATCGCTTAAAGCATTCTCGTCTCGTGGTTTTGGCGACGTGCAATTATTCATCAAACATATCGGAACATCCACCGGTCGCTAGCTGTTGGATTGCCGATTATACTTCTGTAACGTTGAAATGCCTTGCCGCCCGAACTCGTCCGACCGGTGCTGGAAGTATTCTTCATGCGCCGTCAAGGTATTTGCTATGTAGATGAATAAATCCCCGCGCATATAAATTGGTGGCGAAATACATCTTCCCCCATAGTGGCTGGTTGGAGACATAATCCTCCTTGAGCCGAGCGGCGAAAAATTCATGTTCCCAGTGCACATAACTCCTGGATCGGATTGTTGGGATTTTATTCCAAGGAAGGAATTCCCGTTCCTGGAATGTCACTAGGTTAAAATAGAAAATTCAAGTCACATGCATTAGTAGTTAATTTCTACAATTCTAGAATGCAAATATGTAGCATGCAATTAGAATTATATCCTAATTCATGCATATTACGGATTCAAGAGTTTCTGTTCAAATGATTTCCAAAGATTGACGATTTCTTGTGCACTCTCCAGGTGACAAATCTTGGTATTCAGCCTCAAATCATCTTATATATTCCCAATTCTAGGTTTGAATATTGGTGTGAGCAAATCTATAAAACCTATATAACTAAAAAATGAGATGAAATAAAACACTAAGCAATAGAGGGGGGGAGGAGAAACTGTCACTGTAGAGGACGTGTGTGCATGCATGTATTTTTTTGCAAAGTGTGTAGTGTATTTTCTTATCCCTCTATCCTCTTTATATAATATGTATTGTGCTAGGTTAGGAATCCAATGATATTTGGATTCAGCCTCCCTATTAGGTTTTTTCTAATTAAATTGAGCCCCAATCTAATTCAAGCTCAATAGAATATTAATTTAGACTACTATAAAAATTAACATTTGCTTATCCGTCCAAATCAAAACTACGAATAATTTAAGCTTCTTTTTTAATAAATTTACTTTGTGTTTAATATTCAAACATCCATTAAATAATTTAAACATCCTATCTTTAATTGATTAATATCTTTTACTAAGAGTAGTCTAGTTTAAAGCATTATTTATTATTCTGGAATAAATTCCAACTGGCCAGGTTTCGTACAATAATATATTTTTTGAATACTTATTGGGGATATTAGCAGCCCGAGCTTGTCCGAGAACAATTATGTGCAATAGCAATTCTGGCATTGCTAGATATTAATTACACCACCCAAGATATTAGAATTTTTGGGTTACGAAAACCTCGCACCTTTTAATAAATTAAAGCAATGCATAATCAATCGCATGCTAAATATTACATGGAAAGATTAAGAAATAAATAATCATTAAGATATCGTCTTTCAATAATCAGCAAGAAAGACTTATCTCAACATGAATTCATTCAGTGCTATACCACACCAGTGTCATTAGTCTGCCAAGGATGGAAAACTTCAGACGAACCCTGCAACCCTTCACGACAGATTTTCCAAATCTATCTAGATTGTGAAACTTAGTTTTATTCTGCAAGGCACCAACTGAGAGACCTTTAGTTCTATAATACAGTAGACACATTTGCTCAATTATAAATTGTTGTAAAACAACATAATATGAAATAACAAACAAATGTGATAAAATAAATTTCTTTACACAAATAAGAAAACAACGTTTACAATAGCATTGTTTTCAGTATATACCCTAAAAATCTCTCACTTATACTAAAAAACATGATTTCGAGTATAAACTACTGCTTATTCTCCCGCTTAGTCAAAAAGCAGGTTTAGGTCCTGTTGGAGTTGTATACTAGAAATCATGCTTTACGAGCTTCTTATGTATTAATAATTCTAAGAACCACCATTATTTGCCTCTTGTGAAGAGTGTCATAGTCTGCTATGATACCTCAGGTTCTATGAAGAGAATTGCATATGCTCATACCCTGACCACTTAATTCATAAGTTGATGATGCATGTAGAATCATCAAGTGAAATATATGGCAATGAGATGCATGTCAACACTGTTTTTGAGCATAAGCGGGAGAATGATAGATAGGGGTATACTCGAATTCATGCTTCAAGTATAAGTGGGAGATTATTGGAGTTGTATACTAGAAATCATGCTTTACAAGTTGCTTATGTATTAATAACTCTAAGAACTACCATTCTCTACCAGTTGTGAAGAGATATTATTGTTTCATGCTTGGCCTTTATAATCTGGTGATTATATTCAGAGCAAATATGTGATTATAATCGAGCAAGCAAATTTAGGTCTTCTGCATTGTAGACTGAATGATGGTCAGGTAATCACTAAAGGTCTCTCAGTCGGTGCCCTTGCGGAAGAAAATTAAGTTTCACAGCCTACATAGACTTGGATGATTTATCGTGAAAGGTTGCAATGTTAGTCCGAAAGTATCCTAACCTTGGGAGACTAACGACACTGATGTGGTATATCATTGAATGGATTCACGCTGGAATAATTCTTTCTTATTGATTACTCAAAGATGAGATCTTGGTGATTATTTATTTCTGAATCTTTCTATATAACATTAAGCATACGGTAATAATTATGCACTTAATTAACTTATCAAAAGGTGCGAATTTTTCGTAACCCAAGAATCCTGATATCTTGGGCAGTAGTAATTAATATGCGGCGCTATGATTGTTATTGCATTGAATCATGTCCTAGGAGAGTCCAGGTTGATAATATCCCCAAGAGGTGTCTAGAAGATATTTTATTATAAACTAGACCACTATTTGTTAAATATATTAATTAATTAAAGGCAACGTCATGGTTGAATTAATTAAGGGATATTAGAATCTTAAACACGAGAAATGAATTAATTAAAAAGGATGCGCAGATTATCTGTAATTTGAATTTGGACGGGTACGTCAACATTAATTTCTATAGTGGTCCAAATTAATACTCTATTGGGCTTATATCATATTCGGGCATAGTTTAATTAATAAAAGCCCAATAGGAGACCAAGTCCAATTTTTTTCGATCGCTAACCTAGCCTATACATATTCTATAAATAGAAGAGAAGAAGAAAAAAATAAATGATTATTCACGCCACACACGCCAATCTGCAGTTCTCTATGCTGTATTTATTTTCGTATTCTTTTCTATTCCTATAGGTTTGATAACTATTGCCCACATCAATATTTAAGATCTAGGAGAAGACACAAGCAATCTACTGATATTTGAAGATCAATTATCAATATGTTTTCAGATCCGTAGTGTGCATGATTTAATATTTATTTTCTAAATTTTGTGATTTTTCCGCTTTCTATATACCAGATTATAAATAAAATTTGTACTAATTAATTTTTCTATATTATCCTGGAAAGATCTTGGAAAATGAAATTCATTTATTTGAATTAAATCCCCATCAATTAGTATCAGAGCTAGATCTAGACGCTGATTTAGAAAATTTATTTTATTTCATTTTTCTGCTTTTCCTTGCTAGAATTTCTTATCAAAATTGCATGGAATGAATATTATGATCTATTTTTTAAAATAATTGTAAACCCACGGGGGTTGAGCATGTTAGATTAGGTTGTTTATCCTTTTTCTTGTAATTAAATGTAACTAGACGAGAAATCAAGCGAAGAACACGAAGAACGAATCGTTGGGACCGAGCCACGACACATGTGTCACGAAGGTCCATCCGACAATGTTTCAGATTTGACGTTATATTAAATCGGCATTGAAAAACCTAATGTTTTGATCAGAAAATGTTAGAAAAATCAAAACCGATTAGAATCGACGTCAAATCGAGCCAACACCTTTGGGGTTTTGAAGCCCATATCACATGCTTGATCTTTCTACTGGTGCTTGGGAATGGATATTACGTTGTCCGGAGAGTTTTGGACAAGAAGCCGGCACCCACTATTTGTGATGGCCAAAAACTTTTTCTGTGAAACTCATGACCCTACCGACCGTCAATCGTCAAAATTGGTGACGCCATTGGGACGACCTCGCCGAGGCACATCCATTGAAGTTCGGAAACCAAACGATCATCGCTGAAATAGCCGTAATCAAAACCCTAGGGTTACGGTGGCGGGGGGGCGCGATTTGGAGGCGATATTCACAGCGATAGAGGATGATTCCAGCTGCATCACCTTTGGACTTTTGAAGCCAATAACTTGTTTGTCAATACCCATGTGGTGGCTAGCCTCAAAAATTCTGGTGGATGGTGTATTTGATGGAAATATTCATGATGATTCCCCAAAACCTGGGATCCCATAGGATGATGTTCAGAATTTAATTATTCAGGCAATTTGATTAAATCTTCCTATAACATAAATAGACAATGAATTAATTCAAAATTCTAGATCATGATAACTAAGAGTTTGAATATTACCATTAATTGCAAATCTTCTGTTTGTAGACGAGGGCTTGCAACTCCCACCACTCCTCCAGTATTCTACCTTGAATCTTCTAACCTGTAACAAAAATTCAGGGTTTGAATGTAATGTAGACTACATTCTATCAAACCGTATAGGCTGAATGGAGAAGAAAATTTAAAATAGAGAGAACATAGAGAAAACACGTTTAGATGTGTTTCTCATGTATCTGACTTAATAAATTTGATCCACTCCCCTATTTATAGAATATATAATGGGCTAGGCTAGGGATTCAAGAAATTTGGACTAGGCCTCCTTATTGGGCCTTTACTAATTAAATTGATCCCCAATTTAATTAAAGCCCAATAGAATATTAATTTGCACCACTATAGAAATTAATATTGACCTACCCATCCAAATCCAAATAACGAATAATCAGGGCTTTCTTTTTAATTAATATATTACCCGTGTTTAAGATTCTATTATCCATTAATTAATTTAAGCTTGTTGCTGGCTTTAATTAATTAATATCTTTAACTAAGAGTCGTCCAGTTCAAGAACATTATTTATTATACTGGAATAAATTTCAACCGGTCGGGTTTCGTATAATAAATTCTTTTTCTCGAACACCTCCAGGACACGATCCAATGCAATCAGAGTTTGTTTGCTCAATTATAATCACAAAGTATATTTGCTCACAATATAATCAACAGATTATAAAAGGCAAACCATGTAATAATAATATATCTTCACAAGAGTTAGAGAATGATAGTTCTTAAGGTTATTAAAACATAAGCAGCTCGTAAAGCATGCTTTCTAGTATACAACCCCAATAATCTCCCACTTATAATTGAAGCATGATTTCGAGTATATCCCTATCTATCATTCTCCCTCTTATACTAAAAATCAATGCTGACATGTATCTCATTCCCATCTATTTCACTTGATGATCTTACATGTATCATCAACTTTTGAAATAAGTGGTCAGGGTATGAGCGTATGCAATTCTCGTCATCACAAAATTTCCATTGTAACGAATTATGCTACCTCTCTATATGTGAATTGATATCTTGAACAAGTCGTAGTTCTTTCGAACATGCCATTGCACTTGAGATATCACAGTGGTCTGTGATACCTTTAGACATGCTCGAAATTGCATGTTATATCCATTGGGAAGTTCTTGAGCTAAGTATTTTTCCATGTAGTCGTGAAAACGATTTATTAACATGGTGGAATCCATGATTCAGAAAAGCTTCTAATGTACATTCCTCCATTACTTAGCTCAACTACTGTAAACACATACTTAGAGGTATATTTCTCGAGTCGTAATTAACTTTGGAATTTATCTTGTATAATCCGCATGATATAGATATTCTGACTGGTATATCTAGATATACTCCTAAACATTTTAAGGTACTTGAGTATATTTTTTACACATTCCAATGTTTTGATTAAGGTTAGACTGATATTTTACAACTATGCGAAAAGCAAAGTAAATATCAGGTATTGTGCAGATTGTAGTATGTACGAGATTTCCATGTGCGCAAGACACATATCTTAGATAGGGTGATTCCATCACGAAAGGTAAAGATCATTTCATGGAATCCTTCATACTTAAATCCTTAAGCACAAACTGATGTAAGATTTAGAGACAAGCATAACCATTATTTCTTAAAATCAACCTAAGAATATGGCTATATGTCTTCCTAATCTTCCATCTCATTTATTTTGGATAACCATACCCTTACGACCGATGACATCTTCTGGTCATTGCCAATCAATAGGATGCCATCTACGTATGACACCAAGAATACTCATAATTTCTTATCACATTTCACAAATTTTGTCAGGGAACTGTTCAAATTCATAGAATTTTACCACCTGATGAAAAAAAAGGTTTTATGATCTTAAAGCTTCCTCAAGTCCATTGATGGACTTCTTTAAGCTTTTGATCATTTGTCTCATTGCTTTCACTATAAGCTCTTTAGGTAGTTCTATGTAAACGGTCTTCTCAAGACATTTCCTTAAAGAAACTATCTTGACGTCCATTTATAGAACTTCCTAAATTATATAAATCCTATCAACAAGATAATACGGACCAACTGAAGCACATATATAGGCAAAAAATGATCTCATCATTATTGATGTACTATTTCGCCACTAGCTTTGCCCTGAACACAACAAACTTCTCGTTAGATCCTCTTTACTTTTGTAGCTCATTTACTCCTACTGGTCAAAAAACCTTGGGTATGAGCACAAGGCCATATACTTTTCTTGTTTAGCATTGATTGCTGTTAGGGTACCATCGATTCTTTTTAAGAACGATTATCCTTTTATTGTATAGCTTCTTTGTAGTTCATGTTGGGGTTATATACTAGAAAGCATGCTTTATGAGCTGCTTATGTATTAATAACTCTAAGAACTATCATTCTCCGCCACTTGTGAAGTAATATTATTGTTACATGGTTTGTTCTTTATAATCTAGTGATTATATTCTGAGCAAATATAATCTGTGATTATAATCGAGCAAACAAGTCTAGGTATTTTGCATTATAGGCTGAGTAGTGGCCACAGTGTCAATAAAGGTTACATCAGCCGGCTTTCTTGCAAAAGAAAATAA
>JAYDZE010017661.1:0-28147 GCA_034509125.1 Monilaria moniliformis
GTACCCGATACCCGAATCTTCCATGCCCTCAATACCCGATCCCGACCCCGAAACCGACATTTGCGGGTATCGGATACCCGATACCCGACGGGTATCTGGTCGGATTGGATATTACCCAAAACCCGATATCCGATTTTGCAGCCCTACTTTTGAACTTACAAAATAATTGATCTTACAATTATTATTTTTCATAATTTTTATATCTATTTGTTACTTATAATTAAGAAATATGTATTAATTTATTTACATTAATCTAGAAAACTATGGATACCTCTCATGACTACCATGCATAGATTAACAAAATTATTGTGCAAAATATAATAATATAAGAGATAATAAATTTATCATTTTTATTTTTTTGTGATAAGATTATATATTTTATACTATTTGGTAACATATAGTTTTTTTTTAAGTGTAGAATAATTTATAAATTTACCTATATATTTAATTTTAATTTATTATTATTAATATAATTTAATAATCATTACTATGAATAGTGAGGAGGGCAAATATAATGTGATATATAAAGAAGGTGCCACGGATTATGGCCATTTAATAAGTATAGTTATTATTTGACTAAAATCATTTTTCTTCGTAAAAGTGACTGTGAAATGTATTTATACATTTGGCAGTTATTTTTTATAATTACAGCATGAATATTCTAAAATTTATTTATCCACTAATCAGCAATCGCCACCAGAGGCTACTCGTACGCCTCCCCGCACCCAATAATCATGGGCTGCGGCGGCGTTTAATCTCTTCAATCACACACACAGAGACAACCACAACTCTTACCCTCATAGGCATACAGCAGACACTGTAAAACGCTGTCAGGTTTTAGAGAAAGAATAGCTGGAAAATGTCTGTGGCGCGGACGGTTATCCTGCAGTGCCCATCGATTCCGCATTTCCCGAATGCATCCCCTTCGACCAATCCCGTCGCGGTGAAATTCACCGTCTCATGCTGCTCGCTCGCGTCGCCGGCGGCCGTGGTGAATGGGTACGTAGAGAAGAAGTGTCACGACAGAAATGAAGTGCGCCTCGGGCTGCCGAGTAAAGGCCGAATGGCTACCGACACTCTCGACCTTCTCAAGGTAATGTGAACAATCACACACATAAATAATAGTGTTGTGTAATTCATGTGGTGATTTTGATTAAGCTAGGATTTTAGTCAGGAGCCTTTTCCATCTTTCCTCATTTATCTTTTTGTTTGTATTTTTGGCCGTGCAGGATTGTCAATTGTCGGTGAGGCAGGTTAATCCACGGCAGTATGTGGCAGAAATTCCTCAGGTGCGATTGCTTTTTTAGGTCGGATTTATTGGTCCATCTGTTTGGGTGTTTATACAAGCATTTGACTCTTTCAGTTGTTAATCTCATGTCTTTCTGTTTGTTTTATGAGAGACGTCTCATTTGTTTCTGTGGGAGATATATGACAATATTTTGTTCAGTTTCTATGGAGTAGTTGCTAACTAAAAGTCAAGTTTGAATTTATACCGTGTATCCTTATGTTTACCTTTTGTAAACTACATATTTGTAGAGACCTTAAATGGATTTTGGGAACCCGCCTCCTTCATATGAATTGCATTTCTGACAATGTTTCTGGAGGGGGGGTATAGTTTATATCGATTTGATGTTGAGAAAGGATTATTAATGGAATCCAAACAAACTAATACTGGTCTGAATGCTGAGAAAAGAAAACTCTCTTAAAGTTAGGACTTTCGGCCTAGAAGTCAAGTGACAAGTTTGTATAAAATCATAGCTAAATTGGTGTCACTGGGTCTCAATTATGGCCAATGGGAAACCCACATGAAATTTCAGTGGGTGGGGTGGAGGAATTGAGGCAAGACGATCCTCGCTATCCTTCCTTTCAATACTTCATTTGATGTTCGAGTAGGTTGCTTGAGAAGGTAAATAGGGTGTTACCAATGGTAGTTCTGATTGTTGGTAAAGACAAGGCTCAAATTTCCCATTCGCAATTGGCAATTGATACTTAATTTTCTCTAGATAAAAGTAAATCAAATCTTGTGTGGTTGTCTAAGATTTGGGAATCTTTGTGTAGCATGCCAGGATTGCAATTAGCATGGAAAAGAGGGTGTTATTGGGCTAATATGGAGGAAAACAACCTCAGAAATTCGGCAAACATGATTGGTTGTGCAGTGGGTGGATGACCTGCTAGATATCTATGGGTTCTGTTGGAAGGTAATTCCCGCAAGATACATATTAGGGAATGGGTATTGAGCATGTTTTACATAAAGCTAGCTGGACTGAGAAGGCCTACGTGTCAGAGAGGGTCCAGATGACACTGATACAAAATGGTCTTAAGCTCTTAACCAATTGTTTATCTTTCATTAATTTGGCCGCCAAAAGGAATAGCAAGGCTGATGGAAAATAAAAATAAGACTTTGACGGAAATAGTCACTCTCAACTTATCTCTTGGTAAGTGGTTGCATGACCTAAAGAAATGGGGAGCTGGGTATTGCAAATATATTTTACTGTATTGGGGAAATAGTGGTGGCAATCTCAAAAGAACAAAATACTTCTATGTGGTGTAGAGTTATTGAAAGCAAATATGTGGCAAGATAACAAACGGGATGATTACATTGTTGGCACCACCACTACTCCTCAAAATCCATGGAAGAATAATCACAAGGTTTATAATGATTTTCGTCATTCAGTAAGGGGCCTTTCAAGAGGTGCTAGGTGACAAATGATTTGTTATCTGCACTATATCCCCATTATATTATATATCTTCTCTTCACAAAATCCTATTGCTTCCTTTGCCTCTTGATTATGCTCTTTTCTAAGTCAACTGAAGGAGTTCAAGTCATAGAGTTCAGGATGATGTTAGGTGGTGGGCCTTGGATCAATCTATTGGACAATATTTCCTATAAACTGCTTATCCCCATTCCCATTGTTTAAAAAGGTCTTTTTTGGGGGGATTACTAATCCCTTTGTAATGATTCAACTCATCCTTCTCTTATTGTTTTGGAATATGATCCAACTTTTGCATGACCTATTAAACATTTTATGCATATGTATGTCTGAACTTACATGTGCTTACAAAAAACTATGAAGAGCTTTGTGTATTAGGACTGACACCCATATCAAATATGAATCCTACTATCAAACCTTATACCAATAATGTAGAAATGATAAATAGTATTTCTGACAATTGAAACCAATGTAGTCTCTCATCTGATGAGTAGACTTTCTAATTTGTTGGAGAAAGGTAGTCAATCTGACCATATATTTCTTGTCAAGACTACTAACTCAAGACCTTCTCTATGTGTGTCAACATGTTGCTGACTTAAAAATAATAACCCCCTATAGAGTAAATGTGTGTTTATCCATCCTCATTTTCTTCATCTAGGAATCAGATATACTTGATTATTGTTTTATTATTTAACTAAGTTTGGCCATTTTATATTACAGATTTCAGATTTAGAAGTTTGGTTTCAACGCCCCAAAGATGTCGTGAGGAAATTGGTATCTGGAGATTTGGACCTTGGAATTGTAGGCTTGGACACTGTAATGGAATTTGGACAGGTAAGTTATGATTTGGTCCACTGGTCTTCTTAATCATGAGCTGATGAAGTGCTTTGTACAATTAGTGTAGGTCCTACAATCTTCCTTGCACAAGCTTGCAAGATTGAACTCTGATCTGATACCAGTATATGCATGAACTAAGACTTTATTTAGCCTCCATTGATGGGCATTTTTCTAATTACCTTAATGTGCATTTCTTGATTTGGGTCAGCTTATAGTACTTTGGAGTTGATAATCAACATTTGCATTCTTTTTGCAGGGAAATGAAGATCTCATTCTTGTCCATGACTCTCTAGACTATGGAGATTGTCGTTTATCTCTAGCAGTAAGTAAATGGCTTATGGGTGTGATAACAATATGCAATTTAAGCCCTTATACTATGGAAATTATCCTTTTTCTGTGTTAGATCCCCAAGTACGGCATATTTGAGAATATAAATTCGCTGAAAGAGTTAGCCGAGATGCCACAGTGGACACCTGAAAGACCTCTAAGAATTGCTACTGGCTTCACATATGTAAGGTTTATGTGAAAATTCTCATTCTATATCTTTTTTCCCTTTCCCCATTTATTATTTTCTTTCAGCACAGATTCACAGAAGATTATGTTTGACTACGATTTTGCATGCAGTTGGGTCCTAAGTTCATGAAAGATAATGGTCTCAGTGATGTGACGTTCTCAACTGCTGATGGAGCTTTGGAAGCAGCTCCTGCTGTAAGTAATTGACTATTATGTGTTTGTGGTAGTGTATGATGGTGCTACTTCATCTTTGTTGGTTTCTTTCCATGTTCCTTTTCTGTGCTTCTCCTTTGCTTATGGTTTTGCTTCTTTTTTATTTTCCTTTTTTATTTTGCATATATGTATTTATGTATGTATGCATATATTCTTTCTGTTTCCTGTCCGGCAAGAGGTTACAGAGTGCTGATTGAACTGTAAACATAAATAAGTCTGATTTTCCACAAAGTGTGCCAATCCATATTAGTGATTCTGCAGCAACACGCATTGTCTGTCATATGGAACTAGAATCTATTCATTTAAGATCATGTAGTCTCATGGAGTCATATGCTTTTCTTTTGCTCTAAGTTGAACTTTGGAGGGGGGGGGGGGTGGGGTTAGTAGTGTTAGTGATTGAAACCTGCCTTGTGAATATAATTATAATTAAATGTGTCGGATCCACTCAATTTTCTTTTGCTGCTAGAAGCTTGAAATAGTATTTTAAATGGAATATAGTTTGAAAAGTTAATTGTCAAATTGAATTAAGATTTAAGCTAGAGGAAAGTATATTTACTATTGAACCAATAGCTGCTATACTCCTTAGAAAAAGCTTTGTAGGTTTCTTGTTCTTAAAAGTTGACTTTATGAGTGAAAATCAGCCCTTCTAGTTTCCCGCATTTAAATCTACCATTGGAGAATTGGGGTAGAGACAAGCTCTTTGAGATACCAATTTCATTATGTTTAAAAGTACAGATGGTAAGTACATGAAGAATCTTGAATATCACAGTTTCTTAATGATCTCAGGAGTTTATTTGAGCTATCCCGAACAATGCTTGCCCATGTCCTAAATCATACACATTTTATTTGCAACAAGCCACACTTGTAAATTTTTAAAGTTCAAGCACTTACTCATTGTTGATGACTGCTGAATTTAGTTGATCTTTGTTACTGGTTTGTATTGTTATGAGTTGATTGTACTTGTTATGCCCCGGTGAGTTGTACTAAACTGCTTATGTTTAACTACGATATATGTCCTGTATTTATGTATCTATAGATTTTTAGGTGCAGCATAACATTGCTACAATATTCTCTAAGTTGCTTGCTTGCAGTTTTTGGATGACAGCACATTTTCCTGCATACATAGTTTTGATGTCATTCAACCAATGAATGCTGATTGCTTTTCTTTCTCTTTTCCCCTCTTTCAAGATGGGGATAGCTGATGCCATTGTGGACCTTGTGAGTAGTGGAACCACATTGAGAGAGAATAATCTGAAAGAAATTCAAGGTGGAGTCATCCTGGAAAGTCAGGTAGCTGCTTTATATTGTTTGTGAAATCTATAAGCTGCAGAACTTTGTTGGTACTATTTGAGGACCAGTAACACCCTCGAACCAGTTGCTGTTCACTCTATCTCCTTTGACGTAGGTTGATCATTTCAGGCTGTACTTGTTGCCAGCAGAAAGTCATTGATCCAGCGAAAAGGTGTGCTAGATATTACTCACGAAATGCTGGAAAGACTAGAAGCACATTTAAAGGCTGCTGGTCAGTTCACGGTACGAGTAGTTTCTTTCTTGATGTTGACATATTTGTTGCATGGTATTCTTGTTATTTACTGTTCCCGTGACAGGTAACAGCCAACATGCGTGGAAGCAGTGCAGAGGAAGTGGCTGAGCGAGTTTTAAGCCAACCATCATTATCTGGGTTGGAGGTCCGACTTACTTGTCCTGTGCACATAATGCTATAGCACACTGTTATCCATATGGAAGCTTCTTACTTGGTTTCCTGCCTTCTCTATCCAGGGACCTACTATTAGCCCAGTTTTCTGTAAGCGTGATGGAAAGGTAGCAGCTGATTATTTTGCTATAGTCATTTGCGTGCCCAAGAACGCTCTTTACAAATCTGTTCAGCAGCTGAGGATGGTGAGCAACAATCTATTATCTTATATTTATCAGCCTATGCTCATGCATGTAGTAGTTGTTGTCTAGGTTTGCTGTTGGTTTCTGTCAATCATCGTACTTTCTTTCTTCTGGCTGTGATAATAGGCATCAACACCCACTTCTAAAATCTTCATCGAATGGGGTCTTGTTTGCTTGATAGATCTATTACTACCTGCTCAGCGACCTGTTTCTTTTCACCTGTACCATGCTTTATGTTGAACTCGTCAGTCTCCAACCTGTCTGATGAATTTCCAATTGAACACATTCTCTTGTGCAGATTGGAGGTAGTGGAGTTCTGATTTCACCTCTGACATACATCTTCGATGAGGAAACTCCAAGATGGCGTCAGCTTCTTTCAGTCTTGGGGCTCTAGTTATACGACCTGTCAACAATCTTTGCTGAAGTTGAGGCCCAGCCTTTAAAGCTATTGTTTCCTACGGATTTATTTTTTTCAATTTTATTTATGTAGAAAATAAGTTAATCATCTCTTGCTGTATCAAAAACAGTTGCTTGGTCACTGTATTATTATCTTTGCTTCCAAAGACTACAGGCACAGTGTTTCATGTAATTCGACCTCGGCAGAACACTGTCAGAAAACATTTCCATCTTCTCTTTTTTCATGCCAAAACGTCCTTTGTATTACCATCTGATCTGGGGAAAACGTGTCGAGAATAGGGGTAATTTAGATTCTACGCAATACGACGTAAACCTTTGGTGTTAAGTGAATGACGATTGCAACGCAATACGACGTAAACCGTTGTAAAACACTAGTGTTCTTTCCAGTTATGGAAGAAACAGACGTTAGAGAAACAAGGGAAGGGATTGCTGCAGCTTTCTGCATAATATAATCGAGCACAAATTTCTTAACGGCACAATGTATTATGTAATCAGCAGTAAGTGATATATGTAGATACATCAAGACATAGCGCTGCACGCACCTCCTGCAGCTCTGTAATCTGTCCTAAAATTGTTTTTTGAGTATTTAAATATCTCATTGCATGGTATCCTTGCCTACTTGGCTTCTCCATCTCTGTATTTTGGGCCATCGGAGACATGATTGACATTTGAGATGTATCTATGACAGAAGCTGAACCGCTGCAATGGATGGAATCTTTTCTCGAAGTTTCTGGGTCACAGCAACTCGAACAGTCATTACACCAGCTGCAGGACCCGATATTCGCACTTTAACTATTGGCTCCTCAATTTCTACTAGTTCCAAATCCCCACCAGCAGCTCCAATGAGGTAAGGTCTTATTTCTTCAAGCACCTAAAGGAGAAGTTACCAAAATTAGTCGTTTATCCATTTTGAATAAAATGGTGAAAATAAAGTTTAAAAATACATATAATGAACAGTGATGGTATTCTTGATTACATAAATCCAAAACTCTTGGTGCAAAGGGGTTGAGCCAGCAGAAAATTGATACTTTTTAACATGCTACTAAATGTAAACCAAGAAATGAATCTTGTAGTCAAGGAATAAGACCTCATTCACCTATTCCTCAACTTCTCGGAACAAGCTTGCCCATTTCTAGAGGTAGAACTACAACACATCATAGAGAAAAATCATCCATGTTTCAGAATTTTAGATAAATTGGTATTCCACCGCCCAGGATATACAGGATGGTATCCACCTTAAATTCTAGCACATAGCAATCGAGCAATCTATATCCAGTTCCGCGGAAAAATATCTTAAATCACCAGTTACACCCCACAAAGAAGTAGAACTTCTTCAGACTGCAATATATACAATGACTTCTTAATTTCCTTAAGCACATATATATTAATTATTTGAAAGGAGCCACTCCCCTGACTCATAGGGCATTCAAATTGAATTCCTCTGAAGTTTTAACTTCTAACCATACAAGGGAAAACTAAAAGGACATGATCTGAATGAAGAGATCAATCACTGCATGTCTATTTATAGGCTACAAGAGCCACTGAAACCAATATAAAGTTAAAAAATGAAAGATAAGGCTAGCAGTTAGCTAAAATGAGACTCGACTGATGACTCTAAACATATTTCAAAATATAAATATTAGGTTTGCACTCACTCCACCTTACCTAAGCCATATATACTATTATCACTTTCAACATACTAAAACTTAGTTTATACAACTTTTAGCAATATAAAAAGAAAGTATAATAAATATTAAACAAATATTTACCTTCTCTATGTTCTCTTCATTCAGCTCAAGCCCTGTTTCTTCATCTGGTATTGATTCCACTGCAATAACTTCAGGGATCTTTTCCATTAGACGACGTTCAATGCCCATTTTCATCGTCACTACGGAACTAGGACATGATCCACATGCTCCTTGTAATTTTAGTTTCACGACATTTCCATCAATTTCATGCAATGCAACATTGCCCCCATCTGCAATAAGATAGGGTCGGATCTCATCCAACACGCTCTCGACATTTTCTGCTGTAAGCGGCAATTCCACAGCTGAATCAGGAGTGGCAACAGCCTTTATTCCTGCACAGACATTGCGCAGAATTAGACACGAGTACCGCTATGGTAATCTAATATGCAGTTTGGAAATGAAGACGAGTTTTATTCAAACATGGCCACAACCGAACATATTAATGGAATTATCATATCACACGGTGATAAAAAGCCAACTATCTGAAAAGCAAAATATTTCCTGCATTATGATGACATAATAGTTAACAAAACATACACAAACCAAGGCAGCATGCACAAACAGACAGTGTTCCTTAGATTTAATAGAATTATTTAAAACATTCACAAACACCATAATTATTCTCAGATGAATAATTATAATTTTGACAAAACATTGCAAATTTTCACTTCTCACTATATATTTGCGAATATCCATATACTTTCACAATAAATTACAAATTTAAGGCCAAAAAACTTTCATTTGTTTGGAGTTGATTTGACGTCATTAGTAATTTTTATCATCTCGATAATTACATAAATAACTACTTAGCACTAAATTAGTTTAATAAAATCATATGCTGCAATAAACTAGAGGACATAGCTCAATCAGTTCATCCTTCCGCGGCCAATTGTCCAAATTCACCCAAAATTCAATAGTCAATAATATACCAAACGTGGCGGCTTCTATACAAATCAAACAACAAATACGAACCCTAGGCTCACCTGGCCGACAAGTTGAGCGCGAGCTACGGCGCAGCTGATGTGATGAGGACGGCAGCGCCTGATTGAGTCTACCGGAAACCGAAATCCTAGCGCCGAAGAGCCTCGAGACCTGCAGAAAAGCCACGATAGAATCATAATCCCCAATAACAACAACAAAACCCACAGCTTCCAAACCAAAAATAAAATAAAATACAGTACATATGGATCGAACAGAGTCGAAAGAATAATTGAACCTTAGATGAAAGAGGGCAGCGAGAGAGGGCGGGGGCAGAGGCGGAGGAGGAAGAAGAACAGGAGGACTCTAGGGTTTGGTGGAGCCTGCAGTTGTAAGCATAAGGAGCGGAGGGAGAAGCAACAGCCATGGCCGCATGCATCGGAATCGATGGAACTTCGGAGAGTTTGCAAAAGCCAAACGGAGAATAATTTCTGGTTAGTTTTTCTTCCTTTCCCTAAACATGTGTTTTATTTGGGATTTTCGTTTGTCCTTTTTTTGACTAATTGATATAAAAATTTAATATTCGATTTTCTAATTTGACTAAAAGCAGGTGCTTCAAAGAGGTTAGTTGAGTTTTACATGATAATAATAATAATAAATTAATAATAATAACAAAAGTTGCAAAATAAAGAAAGTTAGGTGTCGCCTTAACTTAAAAGGCGTATTCATCGCTATTAAGTAGGCGTGAGCATTTGATTTTCGTTTCGGCTTTTTATCCGAATCGAATCAAAAAATAAATTTTTCTGAAAATTAAAATCAAAAGGAATCGAATTATTCGTAAATTCGAATCCAAAAAACCGAAACTCAAATTAAATCGATCTGAACCAAAAAAATCGAAATTGCATAAAAAAATCGAAAAAATCAGAAAATTTGAAAATTCTGAAAATCTATATATATAATATTACATATAAATTCAGTTTCTGATTTTTCGATTTTTTATATATCCAAATTGAAACGACCGAAAAATCGAATATTGCCAAAAAATTAAACCAAACCGAACGAACCGAAATCTAAAAAAGATCGAATCAGATTTTGAAATTCAATTTGATTCTGTTCAAATATTCGAATTTTGAATATTTTGTTCATTTCTATTATTAAGAGATGAATTGTGATTGGTTTGATTCCCATAATTTCAATTGACATGTAATGGAAAGTATGGATTTATCGAGGCCACATATTAAAATATAATATCTATATACACATATAATTCAAATTCATATTGAAAGAACCACATTTACTTAGAATTGTATGTGGCATTTCCATAGTTTTTCGTTTCTACTTTTTTAAATTTCACCATCTTCCTTAATTTTATATCAATAATCAAATCTAAAAACAAATATATTAATAATTGATACAAATTTATTTAATTTATATGTAGTATTTTTCTAACAATATGTTAAAGGTATGAGAAATATGAATTTATAACATATATGCATTTATATAAATCTTATTGTAATAGTTTTAAAATATGAAAACTCATACGAATTTGTGTAATACGCAAATTAAAATAATATTAGTAAATTAATATCAAATAACTTTTTAATAGTTACGAACTCATTATTAATAAGACTATATTCATTAATTAATATATAGTAGAATTTTTAAATGAAATTGTTCAATTTTTGCCCCGTCACACGTATGGATATGATTTGAGTAGCTATAGTAAGAAATGATTTTAATGGAGGCGTTTACTTTGAATAATATAATAAATTAATGGAACATAAAATTAAATATTTGAAGGATAAAATGATCAAACAAATTCGATATTAACTAATTTATAAAAATAAACAATATATTAACTTTAGTTATTTTTATTTATTCATCTTATTGCTAAAAGTAAATACCCATTGAATATAAATAATGGACGTGCCAACATTGATATGAGTTACACACTCATATGCACCTATACCTAACATAAAAATGTTGATATAACTTTAAAATATCAGCATGTGAATATATGTTGCAAATTGTTCAATGAAAATGTTATTTTTTATTTGATATATATGATTTTGTTTTATATTATTTTTAATTAATCTCATAAAACTATTTGCTTGACACTAAATTTTTTAAAATTTATAATGATTTTATGTTTTCAATATTATATAGTTATACAATTGAGATTTTGACAATATATAATTTACTAACATTATTTCTCACGAAAAAAGTAATATTCCTCTGTCCCTTAAAACATTACCTATAATAATTATGCAATTTTGTAATATGATCACTAATTTAATATTATCAAGTCCATAACAATGTTTATAACAAACATAATAAATAACCTCTCTTACTATATCAAAATAAGAAGAGGGAAAAAAAAAATGCAAATATACATAATTGCAAGAATATCACCTTACTTTCATGTCCACTATAAGCTATGAATATCTTTTAAAATTTAATATATATAATAAATAGCTAATTAGTTGTAAATTTATATAATATAGCTTAATTTTGACTTTTTCATATATTATAAATTTAATGACAAAATACACAAACTTTAATCATTTTTATAATTGTTTCCGAATTCAAATTCTGCTCAAATCAAAGCTGACCTGATACCGAAATTTTAATACGTCGCATGACTCTAAACATTCGGTTACTAACGTGAGATTATATATAGCCAAATGCGTGCTCATATTTAGATATATGATGCTCAAAAGTAGATATGAATGTTCAAAAAAAAAATGATGACGCTCAAAAGCCATGCAGATTCACATATGACTTTTGATAATCATATTAATATATCTATATTTTGTGCATCCATTTGATTGTATATAATTCAAGTTATCAATCAAATGTTTAAAGCCACGCAACTTATTAAAAATTCGGTGCCACGCCAACTTCAATTGGGACAAAATTTGAATTCGACAAAGTCTAAAAATGATCAAAATTTATGTATTTTGTCACTAACTTTATAGTGCATGTGAAAAATCAGAATTTAACTATAGTGTATGAATTTATATCCAATTAGCCATACAATAAAATATCCATATGATAAGTACAAATATAAAAAATAATATTAGATATTATAGAAACCAAAATTAATCGTAGTGACCAAAATTATATATAACACATAAATAATAATGTAAAAATAAATTATGAAACTGAAATAAGTATTTCATGCTTTTATTTTCTTTCAAATAACAAATAACAAAAAAGATTTAATTCAAAAACTATACATTTTTTCTCGTAAAATTACATTAATCTATATAAACAACTAAATACCTAAAAATAATTCAAAAATTAAACAATTAACTGAAAATTTATGTCATGTCTCCTTTATTTTCTAAATGTGGTATACTCAAGCAGGCCACCTATCTCGCCTCCCCCTCTAATTTTTCAAAATTTCCGGCTAAACTCGTCAATCTACCACCACTAACGCCGCCTCAGCCCCCTTTTCTTCCTCATTCTCGGCCGACCGATCAGCATGTCATCTTCCCGCCGCTGCCTCCGTGGACTTGTGCTCGCCGCTCTCTTCTCAATCTCAACTCAACAACATCAAGAAGCCTGTTCATCAGGTTAACTTCTTCTTCACCAATGGAATTTATGGATCTAAAAATTGGAATTATAAGATTAGTGAGATACTGAAATTTGATGTCAAATTGTTTGATTTTTCCACTGATTAATGGATGCTGTGTATTTTGGTGGACGTCTTCTGATGTACTGAATATGACCCGGATCTATACATGTTTATATAGATTTGTTTGGTCATTTATGCGATTGATTCTTTTACGTTAAATGGGATTCTTCTGAGTGAGAAATCTCGATTGATTCAGCGGAGAAATGGCGGGAGCAGCATCGGCGTGTTCCTATTGGACATAATGGTAGGACTCTGGTGTGGCGGGACTACCGCGGAGATGTCTCCGCCGCTGAAGCCGAACGCCTTTTTTTTCCATTTTTTTCAAAGCCTAATTGACACCTTGTTTATGTGTTAATGCAGGTTTAACGGAGACCTAATGGAAGCCCTCTTCGGCTCCGTCGCAGTGAACAGAAAATCCCCTTGCAGCGACGTCCATTAAGCAACAAATCCGACCCTCCGTCGCAGATATTCATCCATGACAATTGAAAATCATAGAACACGGCCATTGTGCTCAAATCCCTCTCCTCTCTCCCGCGAAGAAATCATCGACGCCCCCATAGAAGGCCGAGGTCTAAGTGGCAATACAATCGAGAAGCTCGCCAAAATCGCTGGTGCGAAGGAGATGAAGGACATGAACATAAAAAATTGCAACAATAAATGATATTTCCTCTTATTTGTTTTATTTTTTAAATGCCAAGTGGGGACACCGCACTTCCAAAGGGCGTCTCTTTAAATTATTATAAACTCGCACTTTAGCTTTGTCCAAATATTATACAATTAATTAATTCGGAAATTAAGTTATGCAGTAAACATCCACGGAGTTTTGAAATATCTGAGGAAATATTCGGTGCCTCGCCTGAACTGAAACGAACAACAAAACAGAGCACTAGCCGCCGCTATCAACCGACAATGGCGATCGCTCTCTGCTTCACCCCAGTATTCCGCCACCAGAAACAACTCACCCCTCCAAAAACCGCACTCCACAAACGCATCACGATTTCCGCCAGACGCTCGAGATATACCACCACCACCACTAGATTTAGCGTTAATAAAAATCCTGAAAATTTAGTAGCAGCCGAATCTTCTGATAAGCCCAGATTGGAGGAGTGGCTAGCCGCTGCTGCCAGCTTGTACCCTGTTTACGTGACGGTTGGCGGAGTTGTTGCTTTCGTCAGACCCTCCACTTTTTCGTGGTTCGTGAATATGGCTCCCAATTCCTATAGCTTGACGCTGGGGCTAATTATGCTGTCTATGGGGATTACTTTGGAGTTCAAGGAGTTAATCGATCTGTTCAGGCAAAGGCCACTTTCTGTGAGTTCTTCAACATTTCATCTCGACAGAATTATAATATTTGAAAATGTTGAGGTTTTGGGTCTCTTTTTGGCGTTAATTGGTTCAGAGTAGTGTTTGTCAATCTAAGTGAGGTGTGTGAAATTATGATTTTGGACTTTATGTGGGATGCTATTTCTAACTGCTTATTGGTCTCAACATAATTCATTAATTGGTATTCTGATATAAATCGTTATTGGTCTCAATTTATTTTGCAAGCGGTCTCTGACTGTATTCAGGAATTCTTGTGGTTTATATGGTTAACTGCTAAGGAAATTGGTTTTGAACTTACTATATTTGTAATTTGTAAATTTTTCATTCCCTTGTATCAGATACTCTACGGATGTGCTGCTCAATACACTATTATGCCTTCTTTTGGATGGATAGTTAGCAAGTTGTTGGGGCTCTCACCATCTCTTTCAGTAGGTTTGATACTGCTCTCTTGTTGTCCAGGAGGAACAGCATCGAATGTGGTGAGAACAACTATTATCATTCTTCGCTAGGTTTGTGTAATTCTATCTCAGGATAATAACACTTGCTTATAGTATCATATAATGGAATAGGCATCATTGAGAATGGCCCGTATTGTCATTTAATGCCACCTAGGATGAATTGAAATTCACAAACACAGTTCCTGGCAAGGGCGATAAAGTCATTACAGTGTAAGCCAACCCTTATCATTTTAATCAAAAACTGACTCAGGCTGAGAACTCTGTAGTTACCAGTTTGGTTCATTTATTTTTGAGGTAAAGAAATGATAATGTATGAGTAACAAGTTTAGTTCTTATGACTTCAACCAGAAAATGCAGAAAAAAGGCTGTAGCATTAATGAAGGCAACCTCATAGGATGAAAAAAAACAAATGATGAATTGATAACAGAAATATAGAAACTAAGGAGATGTTTGCTTAAGCAAACGAAACTTAATACTCCCTCAGTCCCGCTATAAGTGGCCTGTATACCTTATTGGGCCGCCCCACTATAAGTGACCTAGTCCAGAAAATGAAACCTTTTACATACAAAAAGTTAGTCCACTTTAGTGGACCCTATCACCTTACACACAACACAACTTTTTTATTTTACGTGTCCAATTCGTGTAGGCCACTAATAGAGGGACGGAGGGAGTATATAACTATAAGTACAACAGTGCAGAAAATTTCTGCATACCAACAAAATGCTAGGGCATAAAGGAGTAGGGAAAGAGCTTTCCAATGGCTAAACATGCTTTTACCTAAGATATCATAGAATCCAGTATGCACCTTTTAGCCATAACTGCTTAGTTAGGATGAGTATACCATTTGCTCTGGATGGTCTTCTGTTGATTTCTCTAGTGAAAGCCCAACTCTTTTTCTGTTTTCTTGAATAAGCTGTAACCAAATAGGAATTTCCATTGCCATACGCCCCTGTGGCATAACTTTCCTAGTTTTTCTGTGGTATTGTCATTATTCAAGGAACTTTTATTTCATTCCCTTTTCTGAAAATAGTGCTACAGGTCACCTTAATTGCGCAAGGAGATGTTCCACTGTCAATTGTAATGACAGTATGTACAACCCTTGGAGCAGTAATTCTTACTCCTCTCTTGACTAAGATTCTTGCTGGAACTTTTGTTCCCGTTAATGCTGCTAGCCTGTCCATGAGCACCTTGCAGGTGAAGCTAGAACCATAGTTGACTTTTCCTTGTTGTTTCTACTATATACATATATCTATATATCATGAATGGTCTTTTCGTATCGGTACAGGTGGTAGTTGCTCCAATTTTGCTTGGTTCGTATCTACAGAGCAAATTTCCTGAAGTCGTGAAACTACTGACTCCTTTCTCCCCGCTAGTAGCTGTTATGGCTTCCGCATTGCTTGCTTCCAGGTCTTGATTTTGTCCTTGAATTGTCCTACCAAAACCATATTTTAAATACCTCCTATTCGTTCGTCATCCCCTCCCTCCCATGTGTATTGCTTTGCCTTTATGTCATTCTCACTGTAATAGTGTATTGCTTTGCCTTTATGCCCTTGATTCCAGTGTATTCTCAGAAAATGTTATCCGCCTGAAGTCTTCTTTTGGTGCATCATCGTTGTCTGGTTCATCTCTGGTTGATAGTGCTGAATCCATTCTTTCCAGTGAGTTGGGTGCTGTTGTACTTTCAGTAATATTGCTCCATTTAGCAGGTTTCTTCGTGGGGTAAGATTTTTCACTTACTTTTGTTTCTCATTCTAAATAATTGTATTCTTGATAGATGGATCTTTATATCGGGTGGTGCATTAGTCCATGATGGTACTTTGTGTTTTGCTATTATGAAGATCACTAGTTTTAGGTGCAGTGATCATGATGAATCTTGTATCAGTGAGGTAGTACACAATCAATAATTCACATACGGGTGTTTGTTGATAAAATGAAAGACTTACTGATTGTTAATATCTAAGTTAATTGCTAATTTGAGCAAATGGGTACACATAGCTTGCGGTTTCACTTTCATTCGGTAGTTAGTTGCTTTTATTTATTGTAGATTTCATTCTTCTAGTGAAATAGTTCATGCAGCCCAAAAAGAACTAGTTTGGAGAGTTACTTATATTCTATTCTCTGATCCCTCAGGAGATATTTGAATGTCTCAAATGCTCTGTTAAAGAAATATTCAACAACAAAAATGCCAGATCCATTCTTTGGCATTTCTTCACGGAACAGATAAAACTAAACCTTGTATGAGAATGCTCTTTCGGATATATTGTGCTACTGACCGGATGTTTGACTGGTCAAGAAACAAAAACGAAATTTCTAGAACATTCACCGAATTTGGCATTTCTAGTTCATTGTTTCTTCTCTTGTTCGCTGAACTAATATGTTCCTTGGTTAAAAACTCTATTGGAATTAAAAAATAGCTGGATGGCGATGTTATGTAAGTGACCTTTTTGTCGAAAGTTCCATTGTCTTGAGACACTAAAGATCAACTCAATATGGCCTTGTTCCATACTTCTCTTCTTGTCTTTTACATTAGGCGATGTATCTTGTAATACACGAAATTCCAGCTCCTTTACCATTCATTTATAGCAAACAGTCTTTTATCTTCACCATTGTTCATAGCTATGGATTGTATGCAATACCAAATTTTGGGATCCTATTTTCCTCTGGATTTTTAGCGTAGCTATAATTGGCACACTTCAATCTCCGAGCAAGCTGATGCCTGTGAACTGCGTATACTGCTGAGGTGTCTCAGTACCTCATTGCTCTAATTCGTTAGATAATAGAAAAGGAAGAATTTATTAGAGTGCGAGCTTTATGTGTGCTTCTCTTACCATTCAGTTACCTTTTCAACTTTGCACTTCCTTTTTTTTCTTTTTCTTTCCTGTGCCTATAATTATTATGTATTAATTACAATTTTCTAGTCCACAAATAATTTCAATGTGATAATAGCCTATAGAAAATGCATAGTTGTGCGAATATGTAATGGAGTCGGATAATGACTAGTAACATAAACAGGAAAGGAATTGCACGGCAAAAGTGTGGACTGTGATTAACTTTACTAGTTGAGATCTTCTGGAGTGACATTTTGGTTATGCTGGTTCAACATGTTCTGCTTCCTTCTAATTTTTTCCTTTACACTAGAAGCAATCACGTGCACCATGCTGATGGACAGGTTCTCGATTATGTCTGTTAATTTTTCGCTTAATTGACTTCATTGCCATGCGCGCAATTGGCATATGCGGAAAGTCTGTTCTTGAGCTGACTAATGTACCTCAAAATTACTGATTTTCTTATAGGTATCTATCTGCAGCTTTAGGTGGATTTAAGGAACCACAAAGGCGCGCAGTATCTATTGAAGTAAGATATCCCTTTAACGCCTGATGTCTATGTTCCACAAGATTCTAAGATTTAGTTTCAAAGATGGTCTCAGAGGCATTGAATATTACAAACGCATATAGAAATTATAATGCTTATTTTCATTTACTGAAATTGTGAATATACTGATTTTGTCGACTTTTCCTTGTTTTCTTTTTGTTGGTCACTCCCTTGCAGGTTGGCATGCAAAATTCCTCTCTGGGAGTGGTTTTAGCTACGTCCCATTTCGCCTCGCCATTGGTTGCATTACCTTCGGCTATGTCTGCAGTACTCATGAATATCATGGGCAGCAGTCTAGGCTTCTTTTGGAGATACGTCGATCCATCCGATCAAAAGGATCATCTTGAACTTGCTGAAGAGTGACGGCAGTCAGACTCATCCTTAACTTTCGGAACTCACGTTTGCTGACTTCTGGTATGGTTTCGCCAGCTAAATGATCAATTAGTTCCGGTTAACCTGCGCTACTACTTTCCGTCTAGATTCTTTGTGGACCTACATGAGTTCATCTTTGCTAATAAAGAATGCTAGTTGTACGATCCATTAATTCTGGCTTGGTAGATTCGTAGCAGTTGTAATCGAGTGTGCTAGTTTTTAGTGAGCTCGACTAGTTATATTCGAAGATCTCCAAAATAAGTAATCCAGTAACTTGTTCCTGGAAGATACCTGTTTTCTGAATGCAGCACACTAAGGATAGAAATGAATCTGTAAGGAACTGTTTACTTTAGGCGATAGATTGGATTTACAATTCACAGGATCGAGTAATTAAAGAAACTAGAAAAGCTGTTCAGTCCATATTAAAGCATGAGGTGGATTAACGTGTGCTATTTTTAGATATCCAAGCTACCTATAGCAAAACACCCTGGTTGTAATCTTTCCATCTCTCCTGCAGTGTAGTTGTTGAAATAGGAAGAACAAGTATGTATAGTCAAACAGCAGCATAATATAGAGACAATACATGCTTGATATTATTGTGTACGTGGCTTTGGCCTCTTTTCTAGAACCGTCCTTCATCACCATCAGTAGTGTTGTTACCATCACACAATGTAGATATGACGTCGTATTTGGCTCTTCTGTTCACCATCTATCCCGAATCTTCCATCACCACATTTCATGGTCTCTCTCTCTCTCTCTATATATATATATGTATATGTGGGACACCCACAATATTTTATCATTCTGCATCGCATCAATTTATTTGTTGCCCTTTTTTGTTTTTTGTTTTGAGTTGGAAGAAGGAGTTAGAGTAGAGGTCGAACTTGGGCTGCCCACCATGTGAGAGAGCCTCAACGTTTATTAATATTTTTCTCTTACAAATTTCACCATTTCTTTGGTAAGTACACCAAACAAGAATTAAATTTTATAACCTTGTACAATTGCACTTTTTTTTTTTTGAGTGAGTAGAGTAGGATAGAGAAATTTGAGGATGAAATTACGATTTCTTATCCACATAATCCATAAAATAAAATATTTGTAAAATTGACTTATCACAAGAAAAGTAGCACAAACCTAGGACTAAAAAGAGGTTATTGTACTTTGGAAATCTCTCTCTCTCTCTCTCTCTCTCTCTCTCTCTCTCTCTCTTTTTTAAATGAAAAGTGTAATTCTATACATACCCCTCTTTTTACTCACTGTAGCTCCTTAATAAAAAAAAATATATATTAATAATCGCTACTTCAGAAATGCCCTTCTCTTAGGCGGAGGCGTCGCCCTAGCAGCGAGCACGATGAAGAGGGCGGTCTATCTTAAGGCGGCCAAAATCGTTGTTCCTCAATCTCCCCGTATAGGGATAGAATTCAACCACGGTGGCTGAGCGCCACGCCACCTTCGGGACCACTGCATCGAACTGTTGGATAGAATTCAAAAATAAAAATAAAAATTTCTTGTATAATTCTATGGTGCGTTGAAGATGCTGGACAGAATTCATAAATTTGCTTTGGTTTTATAATTCTATGGTGTTTGTTAGTGGCGGACACAAGTTGTAATGGGAAGAGGCTTAATTGTCAATTTTTTCCAAATTGTCCGAAATAATTTTTAGCCCCTATAAGATGATGTAAATCAATACTATATTATCGGAGGTTGGAGGATTATGAGAGGCTAAAATTGGAGAAAGAAAGGAAGAAAAATGACTGCAAAAGATGAGTTTCCAAAAGGAAGAAAAAATGTTAGAATAAGAAATAAAAAGTAAAAGAAAAAGTAATGTAGTGTACTATATAAACATGATTCTAAGGTATGTTAACGTATTGTAGTAGTTTTAAAATGTATCAATTATATTGTTGTTATGATTTTTTGCATAATATATTATTTTTAATATATATACACATATATATATCTATTTGATTGTAAAAAAAATAAGCTTAATGAAACTCCTACCGATATTTTTTTCTGCGTCCGCTCTTGTCATTATTAGTCTACATACCAACTTCATTGGTTAAGCAGGAGAAGAAATTCCGAAAATCAATCTTTAAAACTACTTACCATTTTACGGTGTTGGCCTATATAAAATGGTTTCTGACGTCGTACAAATGAGGCAATAGCCTTATATTGTAGGGGTAAAATAATAAATTTATTATTTTTTAATAATTTATTTTAATAAGGGGCTATAATGCAGATTGTGTTTGTATTTTTGGTAAGACGCTGAAATTACAATTTTAGCCCCAAAGAAGGGAATAAAGCGTCCAACCAACAATTAGGTGGAGGTCCAAATCATAGGGCAAATTCTTCAATAGAGTGAATGCAACGCAATATGATGAGGATGGACTATCATAAGATGCGGTACACGCGAGTACAGGCAATAGGAATCAATTATTCAGGACTGCTAACATTGAAATATTCAATTTTTAGAAGAACATTAATGTAATCTATAATAACACAATATATATGAAATTATAAATTAGGACCTACTTTCTCATATTATTAAGAAAAAATCAACTTTATGTTCTTCAGCGACAATTTCGACAGATCATCGGTCGAAATTGACGCCACAATAAATGAAATTGGCTTCTTGTTAATGATAGGATATAATTGTTAAATCAATAATAATAATAATATAGGTATTAATTTGAAATTTTAAATAGGCTAGGGTGCGATTTTTAAAATGTTCAAAGGTTGGAATGTAAATCGATATTTTCTCTTTATTTATTTATTTATTTATTTATTTATGTAAATTATTTTAATGTAACTAACTTTTTGTTTAATGTTGGAAGTACAAGTACCATATGTACGAGATGAATAGATTTTGTGTGGTATTAATGAGAAATAAATTCGTCCAATAACAACCACCACAGAAGGGCCAAAGTCATGTGCAATTCAATGCTAATATTTATGCAAATTTTGTGGTAGAAAAATGTGTGCAAGATTTTCAACTCTTTACAACACGCACTCATCAGATACGTTATACGACCTCTTCCACAAGTTACACTAATATAAGGATAACAACATTCTCAATGAAAATTTCCAAGAAAAAAATCCTTCTTAGTGACATGTGGTCAGGTCACGTAACTAACACGGGCCTTCTTGTTTGGCAGACATGCTAACCAAACACAAAAATAACTATAGATAAGTTATCATAATATAGGTTAACTTATATACCAAACGCCCATTTAGTGTATTCATTTAAATTAAATTCTAATTTTAATCAAAAAAATAATTAAAAATTCAATTTTATTATGACATAATATGAAAAACAATTGAAAGCAACTAAACAATTGCTTCATCATTTTTTGTATTCATGGGCTACTTCGAGGAAGCTTCCTATAAAATGATTTATGTCAATTTTTTTAATAAAAACAAGATGATTTTTTGGTAGCTTTATCTCAATTTAATCGAAGTTCTAATCTGGTCCCCAAATAACTTTTTATTTTTTATTTTTTTCTTCGCATGTGATTTTATTTTGTTTTAATATATGGTGTTTTCCCGACATGTACGGTATATAGTGACACTATAATATTACACGGATATTTATTTAAAATCAAATATAGTGATTTTTTTATAAATAAATTGCAACTTACAACGACAAGTTGACCGGATTTATACGAGAGAAACTGAGAAAGAGTAGTGTGAAGAGAGAGATTGGACATGTTGTAAGAAGAAACGAAAGTTTTGAACCTATTAAAGATTATATTAAATTTTTTATTATTTTATTTCACTCTCTTTGCATTTTGGTTCTGCATTCGCAACTTGGAACATGCATGATTTATGTTCAAAGAATATTCCACTTACACAGGAATCGTACTTGCAGAATAAAATCTGTAACGTGTGGAACAATTAAATTAGCAAATTGCAATTATTTTATTTATAATGATCTTGGATCGAACTAGAGCAATCAAAACAAACTCAAATTGCTCGAATAATAATATAATACAATATTTAATATATCTATAGCATGACACCTGACCAACTCTCAAAAAAAAAAAAAAAATTAAGACATGAAATCCCAGTGTGAGTTGCATATACATTCCTCAAATGGAGATGTTCATCATGTCCATGGCTAGGTTCTCAATCATCATGGCTTCTACTTCCCCACTGCATTGCTTCTTCCCGTAAAACGACGTCGTTTTGGGCATCGCGATCTTGGGAGTGGACATCTTCCTAATAGGGCATGCAGTGAGGGGGAGAACTGGGAGATTTTGGCAGTTGCAGATTTCAATCATGTAACCATCTGGATCATGGAAGAATATTTGATCCACAATTATTCCACCTTCTCTCACTACTGCCTTCACAAATTCAATCTTCATCTCCTCCAATTGCTCAATAATTAGATTCATATCTGTGCATTGGAATGAGATGTGGTTGTCTTTGGGATTTATTTTTTCTTTCTTGTTTCTCACATTTTCTGACTTTAGAAGATGGATCCCAATTCCATGGTTGAACAACCTGGAAAAAATCACAAAACATAACTTCAAAATTTCGAAACCCAATGAAATTTTTTCATAATTTACTTATTTTATGAAAAAATCCAATGCTCATGGGAGAAAATTTGCGTTCGTTTACATAATTTTCTGGTTCCGTCCCGAGCAAACTATAAGAAAGTTTCTTAGTATGGACTTTCTCTTTAAGAAATCAAGAATCTAGTTGACATTAAACAGAATGCTACTGTATGAACCCCCTTTTTTCCTTCTTCTAAAATTGAGCTTTCATGAGAGAGAAACATAAAATTAGCTAGGTAAATTAGAGGAAAATGAATTAATGGGCATGTATGGAAAAGGGACGTACCATGCCCCTTCGAAGTTGAAGGAAGAGGGCCTTTGGATGAGGACAAATCCGAGAACTTTGACATAGAATTCGACAGATTTCTGCACGGATTTGCAGACAAAGGAGACATGGTTCAACGACAACAATGGCAGCTCCCCTTTTCTCATCATGTTTTCAGCTCCAAATGGTAGAGCTGATCTGCTCATAATTGCTTCAATCTCTGCAACGTCAATCTCAGCCCCCATCTCTCTCCAGATATCTCTGTGTGTGTTGGGGACTGGAAGAAAATAACTGGCTCTTGTGTGTATGTGTGTGTGTGTGTGAGAGAGAGAGTGAGAGAGAGAGAGAGGGATAGTGATAAGCTGTATGACTACTAGCTAGGAGTGGGTATAGGAGTAAATGTAATAATGATATGATGCAGATTTGCATAGGGTGCTGTTTATATAGAGAAAGGAGAGATAAAGGAAGGAAGAGGAGAGAGGCCGGATGCCCCAATAGTTGTCATATCATTTCATTTGGATAGGAAAAATATGGGAATAGTGCATGTGCATGATATACCAATTATATATTTTAATATTTTTTTTGTATCAAAATTCAAGATCCTATATATATATTTTACATATATATGGGATTCTATATATAATCATGCAAAACACAATTTCAACCTCCTAGCTATCATAATTTAGGTATGTTGTAGGTAGTTTAATAAATCTAATCAAATATAATAGTAATGCGTTTTACGATACCAGGTATTTCAGTCAAACATGTCAAACTTTATCTCATACGATCAAGCATACTATAGCATTGTATATGTGCTCGTAGTCTTACATTACTTTCACAATTAAAACACATCTGGTCTCTGTTGTCACAAAAATTTGTGTACAACGGATGTAGACGATAAATTAAACATATCGGTGAATTTTAGATACTTGGTGTCGTGTTTTATGATTCATTAGTGATGGAACCAGATTGGATATGATGAATCTATTATATAAGAGCATCTAGCGGATCAAGACCTCGTCAAACTATAGGTTCAGAGCAGGGGTGAGCAAAATACCCGATATCCGAATATCCGAACTGAACCAAATCGAAATTTAAAATTTGGTTCGGTTTTTTCGAATTTCGGTTCGGTTCGGTTCGGTTCGGTTCGGTTCAGATATACTATAACCCGAAAAAAACCGAAAAACCGAATTTATATTTAATATTATATATATTAATAATATAATACTAACTAAATATATGTATATATTATATATATATATATATATATATACACATAAATTTTTTGGATTTATAGATTTTCGGTTTTTCGATTTTTTGGATAATTTTATGAAATTTCGGTTTTTTCGGTTTGGATCGATTTTCATAGTTCGGATTTCGATTTTTCGGGTTTGGTTTTTCGGATAATTCGGTTCGGTAAAAATTTGGTTTTTTGGTTCGATTCGGTTAGGGCAGAAAACCAAACCGAAAACCGAATGCTCACCCTTAGTTAATTTAGAGTAAAAACATAGAACGTAGTATGAAACAAAATAATAAAGTTATGATTTCTAAAAAAGATTAGTGATATTTAGTAATATATATATATATATATATATATATATATATTAGAATATATACAATTAATACCTAGTTAATTTGTACTTTCTTGAACTTGTAATAGTGTACCCTTTATATATATATATATATATATATATGAAGATTGAACTATCACTCATTTTTGATTTTTTAAATAATATGATTTGGAAAACTAGGACCTCATATAAAAAGTACCAAGTACAAGGACCTTATCTACACGTTTTTGTCATGTAGGACGAGTTCTAAGAACAAATCAATTAATCTTATCCACCGACGATGCTTAGCAAGCAACTATTTATTTTATGTTGTCTATTCTATCTATTATTTTATAATTTATTATTTACTTCCCTTTTCTTTTAGGAAATTCAGTCCTCGGACACAACACATTTTAGATTGACTTCTTACATTTTCCTAAATTACAAACAACATTTTTCCTTTTCAAGTTCAAACACTAAAACCATGAATTTTCAGATTTGGGTTAAAATGGAGGAGAATGAGAGTTCTAAATTTTGAAAATAAAAATAAAAATTTGCAATAAATTATTAGGATAATTGTCATTTAAATCACAACTTTTAGTTGATTTCTTGACTATCCCATAACTTTTGAAATTGGAACATAAAATCATAACTTTTGACATTTTCCCAATTATCCCACAGATCAAAATTTCGGTGAAATTAGTGGTGACATGTCGGTCGGAATTCAACGAAAAGTTATGATTTAAATAAAAATTATCTCAACGACATCGTTTTGAAGCTCGGACGTTTTGTCTACGTCGGAAATTCCGGCTGACACGTCACCACCAATTTCACTGCAATTTTGATATGTGGGATAATTAAGAAAATGTCAAAAGTTGTGATTTTATGTTCCATTTTCAAAAGTTATAGTATTGACCAGAAGTCAACGAAAACTAGTTAACTCAGATGCAAATACATATTCGTTTTAAGATTTTGCAAATTTTATGTAACTCAAAATTTATGTTCTTCGAAAAGAAAAATACAAGTTTATTATATATAGGGCTATTATTATTGTAAAAAAAAAAATTGAAGTTCCTCTATCCAAAACTAATTGTTCCATACATAATTGAGTATCGATTAAAATTTATGTATTTTTATTTGTCGCAATTAAAAATTAGTTAAGTCGGATGAAAGTACATAAGTCAAAATTCAACGACTGAAATATAAATGATAACCGTAAAGCAAAAATAAATATAAAAATAAAAATTTATACAAAGGCATAAATGTAGAAATCGTGGGTCAAACAGGTAAGGCATTGATACCGCATTTATACTAGTTGTTGGACATTGCCAATTCAATGAAGTCGAGAGAAATTATATATATATTCTTAATTTTTTTTCTATTTCTTTGCTATGATTGTAATATTGTTCTCTACATTTCAAATTCAAGTGAATTTATTACAACATATTTTTCTCTATTAATTTAAATATATTTTTGAACACGATTCTTTTCAATAGAATGAACTTTGAAGATAATACTTGTAACATATCTTTAAGATGCATATATACGAGGTAGAGTCAGAAAATTACGTACGGGGGCAGATTTTCTTCTAGGGGTATTAGAGTTTTTCACAAAATAAATAAAGATGAACAACTAGTAGCAATTAGTGATAAATAAGATAAATTATGGGATTTTTCCACTGAATTTTGAGACTCGAGCGAGCTTCGCCCCCGCACATATGCACTCCAAAATTGCCGGATAGTATTAAAAAATCTTTAAAATATTAAGACAATAACTATTATTTAATTCTATTAAATACAAGCAAGGACTAATGCATAAATACAATTTTATTACTAATTAATTAATGCATAAATATCGTGGAGGACTGCTTAAACAGTTTAATAGTTGGCATATGGATCTGGTGATCATAAAAAAATGGTGGTAAATATTGTTTTTATAGGGTAAAATGTACACATGCCTATTTATATGATTTTTTATTCATTTTAAAAGATGATAAATAATGGTTTCTTAATTATATCGTTGTGACTCAAATCTCCGATTTATTAGATAGAGGGGAAACGTCTTACTAACTATGCCTGATTGTGTGTAGATGAGTAGACTCTATTATAATTTATATAGTTTGTATTATACTTGTTCAATTTTAATTTACATATACTATGTATCACGAAGTAGACAAATAATGGAAAATTAGTTGTACCCACCTTTCTTTATTTTATTCACATTATTTAATTTTATATTCTTGTTTTTAAACTTGTAATAATGCAGGTCTGTTGGGGGTTGGCCTAATTATTATTAGAAAAGGAAAAGCACTAAATAATTATATTATTGGTGCTAGCTACGATGTGACAACTAAATATCTACATGAATCCATAAATATTAATGTAAATTAAAGATTTTATATACAAAAATGTTAGTTTTAGGATAATGAATCTAGTTTTTGATATAATTTACTAGATAAAATATGGAATCACCAAGAAATAAATGCCTATAATTCAAAAATTGATACTCGATTAAGAATTATCATAGTTCTTAAAAGGGTTATTTGTGTACTACAAATTGCTATTCAAAATTGTGCATTAAATAATTAAATTAAATTTTTGTTCGATAGTTGGCATATCATAGAAAAGCAGCAACTTGCACTTGTTCGTTGTAAACATAGATATGTCATTGAGTAAATCTTTGGTAGTTTAGTTAGTTAGGATCAATTAAGTCATAAATTAATGGTTGGTTTCTACAATTAATTACTATCTAGTTGTAGTATAATTGCATTTGTTTGTGAAGGTTGACAATTTTATTCCCAAGTTCCCTTTATTGGCAAGATGGATCTCTAAACACACAATCATGCAAATGCTAAACATCTAATATTATAGCAAGCCACGTAGATAATTACATTTTAATTAAAATATAATCTTCGTTTATATATATAGATTTACTTATAGCACATGTAATCAATGATTACAACTCTCATCAATTAGTGAAAGATATAGAAATATAATTTAGAGAAACTAAATTTGAATTTTTTTGATTAAAATAAGTCAAAAAGTAAAAAAAAATTGAAAAATAAAAAAATAAAAAAATAAAATTATAAAGTAGAAATATGGTTAGGGAGTGATTAAGCTCGGAAGCTCCCCTAACTCCGCCCCTCTCCATACATCATTAAATGTTCGGTCCCCCTTGATCTGTAATACACAAACCATTTGACCAACATCACTATCCCCTCAAAAGTTGATTGCCCACTTTTTACTAAAAAATGAATAAAATATCTAAAATCATATATATATATATATATATATATATATATATATATATGTAAACACACTAAATTTCATTCATAATAAAATAGAAAAAAATTGGCCACGAT
>JAYDZE010017662.1:0-10011 GCA_034509125.1 Monilaria moniliformis
GTTCTTTGTTTGTTACTTTGATTTTCTGCACACTAATCTTGTCTTGTTGTTGATCTCTTTGGCAGGTACTTCCAACAACCATCAGTTTGGAGTTTGTTCCTCTCTCAAGGACAAGTGCAAGACCAAGCTGTTGGTCCATGGACAGAGAATTTGAAGTTCTTGGAAGAGCAGCTTAAAGGGAAGAAATTCTTTGGAGGCGAGAGGATTGGCTACCTTGATCTTGCATTGGGGTGGATGGCCAACTTGATCCACATACTGGAAGAGATAATTAACCTGAAATTGGTGGACGCAGAGAAATTCCCACTGTTATCAGCATGGATGAACAATTTCTCAGATGATCCGGTAATAAAAGAGTGCTGGCCGCCTCGAGACAAGATGGTTGAGAAATTTGCGGCCTTTCGTGAAGCTCGATTGTCGACCTGAACTTCCTCCCATCAAACTGTAATCTTGCTTGGAAAGAGAGCTACCTGTAGATGAAGTGGCTCATGATGTTGTCAAAAGCAAGTTCAATAAATTTCAAGCTTGGTTTGTTTTTTGAAATGTGTTTTCCTCATTGCTGGTGTTGATGGATGTCGTGAAACATGCAACAGGGTCAATTTGATGGGAGACAATGTTATCCCCATTGATATGTAGCGTTTCAGAAATAAGAGCAAAAACGGATACTCATAGTATCATAAGAAGAAAAACAGACCCTTCCAAGAAACAATATCTAGGTGCAGTGCAGCATTCGTCAATAACATAATTATAATTTTGCTGGAGTTTTATAATATTTATATTCAGATTATGACCCAACTGACCGTCCTATAGAACACACACCCTTAATAAAAATATTCATAGAAATTTCCAGTAGGCGGCAGATAATGGAATATGTCCAGATCAAAAATAAGGAAAGACAAACAAAATTTTGATTCCTCATCAGCCATTATCAGGCCTGACAAAATCATGAAAATTATCGACACAAACAAATACCGGACCCAATCCCATCCTTTGGAAAAATACAAACAAATTAAGAAAATCATTCCTGTAGATCATTGACAATATAAATTTGATACACACACAAATGCTCAAGGAAAGTGAGTCCATATAAATAGAACTGATAAGCACTAACCATCTGTCAAAGGGAAAAATGGCAGAAGATCTGAAGCTGCTGAGGACATGGTCAAGTCCTTATGCTTTGAGGGTGGTGCAGGCGTTGAAGATTAAAGGCTTGGGGTACGAAACAGTATTGGAGGATCTGACAAGAAAGAGTGCTTCACTCCTGGAGTACAATCCTCTGCACAAGAAGGTACCCATTCTCCTGCACAATGGAAGGCCAGTTTGTGAGTCCCTAGTGATTCTTGAATACATAGATGATTTGTGGAAGCAGCCTCCTCTTCTTCCCCAAGATCCTCACGAGAAAGCCATGGCTCGGTTTTGGGCCAAGTTCGGAGATGACAAGGTATATACAAGTTCCTTCACCTCAGAGTCTATAAGATCAAAACAATATTTGATGCTATTAGTCTAGGTAATTCTTATTATGAAATTTCACACACAGCAGGTAACAATATTTGATGCTATTAATCTAGGTAAGAGATATAACCTCACCTATGCTTTGTGAAAATCAGGTTATGCCATCAACATGGAGTATCTTCATCTCTCAGGGAAAAGACCAAGAGGAAGCTATTGGTCCATTCACTGAGAATCTGAAATTCCTAGAAGAGCAGCTAAAAGGGAAGAGATTTTTTGGAGGGGAGGCCATTGGTTATCTTGATCTTGCATTTGGCTGGATGGGCAACTTGATCAGCATACTGGAAGAGATAATTGACCTGAAATTAGTAGATGCACAGAAATTCCCACAATTATCAGCATGGATGAATAAGTTCTCTGATGATCCAGTAATAAAAGAGTGCTGGCCACCTCAAGACAAGATGGTTGAGAAATTTAAGGCCATGCGTGAACCGTACCTCAAACGAGCTCCATGAAACAGAACTCAAGTTTTTCAGTTTATAATATTATTCACAGTTTCACTTGAAAATAGTTGATGCTCTCCTATGAAATGAAGATCCAGATAAAAAAACTCTTTCAGATGAAGCGTCTCATAAGTCTTATGATGGTCAAGAAACTTCATTTTGTTTGAGGTTTGGTATGTAATGGCAATAGAAATTTATTAAAGTGAATGTGGTGATGAAACTATGTTTTAATATGGAAAGGGAAATAAGGAACAATCAACGCAATGATCAAGAAAAAGTCCACTGTTTTCCAATGTCATTCATATCATCAATGTCATTCATATCATCATAAGGACAAAAAGATTGAATCCATGTACAGAATCTAAATATATTATATATGTTTATAAATTACTGGGACTACATGGTGATATACTGATATTTTCGGTGACAAAAACCAGCAAAATTTACCTTCAGATAGGTGGTCATAATGACCAGACCAACTCTTTCTAAGGTCAAGCACATGGAATTTTATACCAAGCACTGACTTTGTCTGAGGGTACCTTTCCATTGTCTAGTACCATACAAATGATCTTCTGCACATTCAACGAGATGTAATTCAGGTAAGATGTGCTCCATAACAAGATCAAGAATTCTTTGACTTTGAAGAGCATAGATTTAAAGAAAGAGAGAACTATCTTATACCTTATGACAGGCATGGCACATCTTGTCCAAACTCACATTTCCTCCCGAAATTCTTGAATCAATTTTATATTAAAATGAGCTCAAAATTAAATTTACACAACAAAACCAGAGGAGAGAGGAGACATTCGGATCCAATGATACCTAAAGTAAAAAGTTCATACGTGGGGAAAGATGTAATCACCAATGTTACCTACAGCAACAGGTTCCATCTTTAAATAGATGAAAGTGGTTTGCATCTCTGACAAGTATTTCCAAATCATGATTTTTTATATGTATTTTGCGACAGAGTGGAAATCTCCAGCCAACTACAACCGGGGTCTTTTTTGAGTCCGTTAGCTTGTAAGGATTTCCTTATTACTCCCGCTTGATCCCACCTTCCCAAGGCAGCATATACATTTGAGGCCGAAACATGATATCCTGGATCACAAGTATCTAGGTGAAGAACACGTTCTGCAACACGTTCTGCAGTCTTCATGTCTCCATTTGCTCGGCAGGCACTAAGTAGTACTCCCCATATACTTGCATCAGGTTTCAATGGCATTGAAGAAATGAATTCCTCAGCTTCAGCCAAGAGGCCGGACCGTGATAGAAGATCAACTATGCAGGCATAGTGTTCCATCCTAGGCACAATATTGTGTTCTCTCTTCATTTGCTCAAAGCAAATACGACCTTCTTGCACCAAACCAGAATGGCTACATGCATACATGACAGCAACGAAGACAATATGATCAGGAAGAATACCAGCTGCCTTCATGTGCTTAAAAGCTTCAAGAGCTTTTCTTCCTTCACCATACATCCCATATGATGAAATAATTGCCGTCCATGAAACTAAATCCCTCTCTTTCATTTTCTCAAACACAAGTATTGAATTTCTTAAGCTCCCAGTATTCGAGTACATTTCAATCAAAGCATTCCCAATAGGAACATTGGAATCAAAACCAAATTTGAAAATGCAGCAATGCATCTCCTTCCCTTGTCGCTTGGCCATGAGATAAGAGCACAAAGGCAATGAACTTAGAAAAGTAGGTATATCTGGTATTATCCCCGCTAATCTCATCTTGCTAAGCATTCTAAAACCAAGAATACGGTTGTCAGAGTGACTGCAAGATGCAATTATTGAGTTCCATGTAACTGTATCTCGAAATTTCATATTCTCAAACTGTTTGAAAGAATCCTCTACTTTTCCGCATTTGGCGTACACATCCACAAGAGCGTTACCCACAATTTGAGTGGAATCAAACCCTCGTTTTATTAGATCGCAGTGGAGTTCCTCAGTGAAATTCAGGTTTGTTAGTCCAGAACACATAGAAAGTAGTGTCACATATGTGACAAAATCAGGTTGAAATATTGTCCTCATCGTCCTGAAAAGCTCTACTGCTTCCTGATACAACTGATTTTCAACATATCCGTCAAGAAGTGAGTTCCATGACACCAAATCCTGGTTTTTGGCGTTTTCAAACACTTGCCTTGCTTGGAACACATCACCACATTTTGCATACATGTTAATAACAATATTAGTGGCCAAAATATTGCACTCATATCCATTGTTAAGCATGTAATCATGGACATATCTTCCCATATTCAAGTCCCCAACATAAGTACAAGCACGAAGAACGGATGTGATTGTCAAAATATCTGGTTCAGAATGACTCACCATCTTCAAGAACAACCTTATCGACTCTTGATACAAACCTGATTCAAAATATCCACGAATAATGGTATTCCAAGTGACACTATCTCGATGAACCATCTCACTAAAAATCTTCCTGCAGTAAACCAGCACATCAAACTTAAAATACATTGCCAGCAGCGCATTGCTGACAATTACATCGCTACATGTTCCAATCTTCTCTACCAAGCAGTGAACTACTTCACCCTCTACAACCTCCCCTAATCCGCCACAAGACAGTAAGGCGCTCGATAATGAAAAGGAATCAGGCAACAAAGCATCCATTCTCAGTCGATGGTAAACTTCCAATGCTTCCTTGAAGTAGCCATTAGAAGTATATCCAGATATCAAACTGTTCCAAGATACAATATCTCTGTGCAGCATTCCATCAAACATTACTTGAGCATGCCACAATTCGTTACACCTTGCATACATATCTATCAGGGCATTACTTATATACAGATCAAATTGAAAACCCAATTCCACAACATGCTCATGAACAACTCTCCCTTTCTCAAAATCCATTAAACTCCCACAAGCATTGATCAGCGAAGGGAATGTGTAATTATCAGGCTTCACCCCCAAGTCTCTCATTTCCGCGTAAAATTCTAATGCTTTTCTGTAACATCTATTGTGGGTCATTGCTCTAATGATCGTATTCCACACATAAACATCGTTTGGATGAGAAATCCCACCAAAAACTAATAAAGCGGAATCGGTATCTTTGAATTGGGAATATCTGGTGATCAATTTGCCTAAGAAGGTTACAGAGTTCTGCAAACCAACAGTGATCAGGAGGGCGTGGATTTTCTGCAGATCTTTCCTGTTAGCTGAAGAAGATAATGCATTTGAGATTGAAGTGCACTTGTCTCTACGTCTGCAAGATAGATTACCCAACTGCCTTGCCGCCTTCATTGGCTCAGATAGGATTGAAATGACGGCTTCTTATTTTGAAAGGGGAGGACATACGCATCTCATTACAAGGTTTAAATGATCGTTTATTTATTTAATTTATTTTTGGTACAATAATTATGAGTTAGCCAAAGAGAGAAAATCCCAAAGAGAGGAAATTGAATATTAATGAAATTAGAATGGTAATATATTGAAAACAAAAGGTCATAATATGATTATTTTTATAAAATGGTTGTTGCTTATAAACTTTAAATAAATAAAAAAAGAGGTAGAAGAAGTTTTTTTGTGTTTATAAGTTATTCGAATATATTTTTACAATTTATAAGCTATATTTATTAGCTAATTTTGCCGAACACTTCTTAACAATTTATAAACTTGTTTAAGAAGTTATGCGCTTGGCAGCTAGCATCTAATCTCAGCCGTCGGATTGAATCTCTCTTGTATTATATTTAAACACTTGTATATCTCCATTTGTAACTGATTCCGGTAATAGACATACATGCATGCATGTAACACTTAATCCACCTCCACTTCCATAGGTCTGAATTGTGAAGTATATCATTAAGATTTATGATCAATAATTAATTGTGAATATGAAAATATTCGATAGCGTCTCTATGAGTTATGAGCATATATTTCTAACATGATAAAAATAAGTGGATATTTATAATTTTCATTTGCAAAGATATATCCACATACTTTATTTATTCCCATTGTAGCAATTAGGCCAGTAATTGTCTATTTGAATATTTTTTTTTCTTTATTGAATTCATGAATGAATGTGGTGTGAGAGGGCAACTATTGCTGTTCCATTTATTAGACTTTTTCTCATGAGTAACGCTTTTCTAAAGTGACAACATTAATGTTTAATTGAATTAATTCTGCCAACCATCGGAAATTTACATGTTCTAGAAATTTTCCAATCTACACTTGTTTGATTTCCAAATTTGATTCCGAGTATTAAGAAATTAAGAATGAAAATAGGAAATTATTTTCTCCATGCAGATGATATTTTTCATTCTCAATCTTAATTAAGATCGCAACGTGTCATTCAGCCATGCACGCAACGCAATTGAGGATGAAACATCCGAGTCACAGTAATTGTCTAATTGAGTCCAGTCTAATGTTAGAAAAGAGACCCAACCCACTTAACCAACGTTTTATGGACTTGAAGTTCAGCCACGGAAAACTTATTATAAGAAAATAGTTGATGATGCAGACTCATATAACAAAATCAATTACCCTGAAGTGCACAAAATATTGACACAGACCACTACCGTTTCCTTTTCTGCCGAGTGCCGAGTTAGTACGAAAGCAGAGCCTAAGATTTTTTTCTAACTACTCACAATTGACAAGTAGGATATGAAATCAATATTGAAATATTATTCCAAAGTCCAGGAGAGAAATAGAGAGAGACCAAATGCAATCGATCACCAATCTAATTGACGCAAGCCAAGAGTAAAAAATGGGGTTATCAACTTTGATTAGTTCAACGTAATACCACATAAATTTATATGGATTATTTTCATAAAATAATTAAAGAGAGCTTTAAATAATTAAATGAAAAAAATAAAAGAATTTTAAACTAAATAAATATTTGGTAAACACCATTGATTCACATACAAAAAAACTTTACAATATTAAATTTATAGATTAGACCAAATATTTGGATTCAAACTTTTATTTAATGACATAATCATAATTTATTGGATTTTAAACGTCTAAATGATCTCATACAAGATTACCCTAATTATATAATTTGATATGAGTTTAAATCCAGATAAAGATACATGCATCTTATGAATTTTGACTAATTAAACGATCTCATACAAGTTATTAGTGGTGTTTTGTAATTCACATGCATTAAATCTTTTACCAGTCAAAAGTACATGTGAGATAATATTCATATTCGTTGATATACATTTATAATTTTATTAATATTTGATTGTATTTCGATCATATATTACGAATTTAGTATCTTAATTTTTTTTCAAAAATAATAAAATTGATTGTGATTTTTATACTAAAAAATTCATACTTGAGACAACGTCATTTCCATTGGAGTTCCACCCCTCGACGTAAGATTCAATATGTACAAAAATACAAATTATGGTATATTACTAAAATACATATATTTAATGACACATTTCAAAGTGTACACGCTTAACAAAAAATACACATAATTTTATTCTGAATACATATCGTATAGAAAGAATGCAAAGGCTGTCTGAATTTGACTACCAAATCTATATCAATGTCCCCTTCTAATTTAGTCAACGATTCTTTGCAACGAAATTGTAAATTATAGACACATGGCAGAATCAGCCTATATTTCACTCAACTTTCCATGCTATAAATAGATAACAGACTGAACAGTCCAAATCAGTTTTCTGTAAAACATCAAACCAAAATCATGGCCAAAACCCTAAAATCCATCTTCATTTCTTATATTACTCTAGTCTCCATTTTCAGCTACTGCGAATGCGATTCATTAGCAAATGCAAGCAGCAGCATCAATGGCTTCACCACTGATCTCATCCACAGAGATTCTCCCGAGTCTCCTCTCTACGATCCTTCCCTGACGCACTCGCAGCGCCTTGCCAATGCCAGGCAACGATCACTAGCCCGCTCCAGACGGTACACCGACAGCCTCTACGGGAGGAAGGCGACGGCCCAATCGACTCTCACCGACGCACACGGAGCATACCTGATGCGATTCTTCATGGGCGCTCCCCTCAAGCCTGCCATAGCCCTCGTTGATACGGGCAGCAGCATTATATGGACGCAGTGCTCGCCCTGCAAGAGATGCACGCGCCAACTCTACCCAGTCTTCAACCCACAATCTTCCCACACCTACAAAGAGGTACGCTGTGGTTCCCGCGGCTGCAAGGCGTTCGGTTCGCCGGCGTATTGCGACAAGAGGGGGGAGAAGTGCATCTTCAAGGTGCTCTACGGGGACGGGTCCTACTCGCAGGGCGCCGTCGGGGCGGAGACCTTCGCCTTCCGATCGAGCACGAGGGGGCTGCTCAATTACTACAACATCGTGTTCGGGTGCGGACACGACAACTACTTCCACGTCAACAACGCCGGATCCGGAATCGTGGGGCTTGGAGTCGGGGGAGCCTCGCTCCTCACCCAATTAGGCTATGACAAATTCTCATATTGCCTCATCCCGACCGGAGTCCACAACAAGTCGAGCATTCTCCATTTTGGTTCCGACGCGGTGGTTTCCGGAAGCGGAGTGGTGTCGACGCCGCTGAGCGAGAGGAACGTATACTACTATCTGACGCTGGAGGCGATCAGCGTGGGGAACAAGAGGCTGGAATTCCATAGCCCCGCGCTGGTTGAAGGAGGGAACATAATCATCGACTCGGGAGCGTTCATGACTCTGCTTCCGGTTAACTTCTACGACGACTTGGAGGTGGCGATAGCGAACTCGATCGAGCAGAGGGCTGTTCGGGATGTTGGAGTGTGGCGCCTGTGTTACTCAGCGCCGTTCGTGATGCCGAAGATCACGGTGCATTTCAAAGGGGCGGATGTGGAGTGGAAGCAATACAATGCCTTTGTTAGGGTGTACGAAGATTATGAGGATTATGAGTGCTTGGCGGTGGGCCCCGTGCAAGGTCTTCCTATTTACGGTAACGCTGCGCAGGGCAACTACTTGGTAGGTTATGATCTCAAAATGAGGACTGTGTCGTTTAAGTCTACTCAATGTGGGAGATAGTTTATACTCGTCATATTCTTTTATTTCATGCAATTTTGTAGTGGACGGGTATTGATTTTCGACTGGAACTATATAAATGGATCAATTACTTTTTGTTCCTTGAATCTATTTCTCCACACCATTCTAGTGTAACAAAAATTAATATTAACTAATAGTATTAAGTAGTAGCATATCTACGGCCAAATTCTTCTTTTGGTATAATGTAGAAAAAAGCTTCCAAAAATGGGAAAGATTTTTTCTGACTTGCAAAAATGGGTAAAATGCATGAGGTTCATGCGTCTTCTCTTAAATGACGACGCGTGAATATCACGTGTCTTCTACTAAAATAAACGTCGCCGTTTCAAGCCGGGGAGAAGACGCATGGGGCTGATGCGTCTAGGGGAGACACATGCGCCTCATGCGTCTAACCCGTGCGCTATATCAGACCCCCAACACTGATTTTGTTTCATTACGCGAAAAGTTTCTAACTTTTGTTGCGGTTTATGGCGATTCTTGGCGAAATTTATAAGTAGTTATAAGTAGTTAGTTTGTTGCTTATTTTGTTGCTTATTTTGAAATACACGGGATTATGTTTCTTGCTTATTTTGTTGAATTTGTTGCTTATTTTGTTGAATTTGTTGCTTATTTTGTTGAATTTGTTGCTTATTTTGAAATAAACGGTTTATGTTTCATTACAATAAAATACAACCACATAGTTAACAATACTATCATACATTCCATTACAACATTAACAAGCAAATAACAAGCAAACAACAACAAAAACAGCATTCATCAAATACGTCATGTGGCACAGTTTCTTCTGTCATGGCCAGTTTGGCCACAATTTGTGCAGCGTCGTGATGCTCTTGGCTGATCGGGCTCACGCACATCCATCTGATTTGATATTCTGGCTCTTCGGTAACAACCACGAGATCGATGCAGTAGTCGCTCGGGGGCACATTCTAAGGTCAATTGACACTCATCCCAATAATCTGGGTGTCTAAGTGGATTGAAGAACCTAGAATATTGTTCCACCCAGACATCTTTGTGATACACACGATTAACGAGATCAAATATATCATCACCACGATCTCGCA
>JAYDZE010017673.1:0-10010 GCA_034509125.1 Monilaria moniliformis
GGATTTAGAGAGCTGTCGAAGGAAGAGAAAGTTGCTACATATGGGAGTACACTAATCCGTGATGCATTTGATGAGCCCGAATATGCTTTAATTGATACCCTTTTCTCTCTGGCTGAAGCTTACTTATTTGCACAACTTGTTGACTTCAAGGACAACAACCTGGGCAAAATCCCCGCAGAGTAAGAGACCTACAACACACTTTTGTTTTAATCCATTATCTACTGTAGTTAGTCCTCTTACTTTTGACCATATGATGCTGTAACAAATTCGAGCAATGCTGCGAAGTTCCTCCAACTTCTGAAGAAGTCAGACTCACAATACATGTACTCTTTGATGAATTTGGGCATCCTAATTTCATTCATTATCCTTGAATGAACAGTGAACTTTTATAGTTCAACTTTTACAAGTGATATTTGAACTTTTGTGGACGGTTGGATTATATGAAAATTTATTTCCCTTCTTGAAGCTATCAGCGTAATGGCTTATATACCTATTCGGAAATAGTGTTACTATTCATGATTGCTTGGTGATAAGCAGTCTAAAAATTGGCAGTAATATGATGAGGGCGACTTTTATGCTAGTTCTGTTTTCATCTGTTTTCAACATAGTAAGATTATTCTTTTTAGCTCTCATATTGCGTTTATTTCCATTTGTCAATTTCTAGTTGTATTTAATGAATTATATTGTGGAACAATGTTTTTTCCTGGAAGAAATGATCAAATATCTGTGCAAGTTTGTTTTTGTGAGTTCCCATCATGAGGATAAAAGTTAATAATCAGTAAATAATTTTTTGTTAAAACTGTCATGGCTGTATCAGCTGGCTATTATTTATGTTGAGAAGACATGTAAAAGACTTTCTATAATTTCTCGAATAATACTTATTTGAAACTTCTGCAATTGCTATAAAATGTCTAGAAAAAATTAAAATGGAGAAACATCAGTTTGGAACCTTAAGAAGTGGCTTATATATATGTAGAATACACCTATAGTGGACACCATACTATAAAAGATCTGGCACGATTTGGTTTTACACAAAAAAGCCTTATGTGAGATGGTGAAATAAGATCCAGTAATACTATTGAATATTTAATACTTTGGTAAACAAAAGTAATATTTTGTAAAGTCGTGCTTTGAAATGGTATTACTTTGGTGTCAAAAAAATTACTGTTGATACTCAAAATATTACTTGGATCTTTCTGGCTTGTGGATATTTTCTGTGAGATTGTCTCGTGAGACCTACTTAAAATGCTCTACCTTTCTCTACTTTTGTAGTTTTCAAATACAATGCTAACACCATGAAGAGAAATATCATTAGATAGTAGAAACATTTAAGCTATTGACTACACATAACAAGAATGTTTGCGGCTTTCATATAGTTAGAGATTTAACTTGTCCTCGCTGTATTCTCATCCTTGCCATGTCATGACATTGCAGCTACTCTCGTATGTATAAAGATGTTCGAGCTGCAGTTGATCTGTGCCATCGTGATGGGACATTGAAAAAGATGGTTGCAAAAGATCCTCAAAGGTAATTAAAAGGTCATCCATTTGCTTTACAAGTGCAGAGTAGCAATTGGTTTGTTTTTCTTTTGAACTATATAACATGGGAAAGAATGTCGTCTGAACTGCCAAAATATTTGGTTTGATATTTCTCATGAGTCGGTTTCCTCTTTCATACACATTCGTTCTCATGTATTTCTCCTATGATTTTACCTTCTAAAAACTCTGTAAATAAATGCACGAACGAAACTGATCATATTACCTGCTCAACCTCTAGTATCATTGAGGGCAGAAACATTATATATTCTACTATGTAATCTTTCAAAACATTAAATGAAGTGGGCCTCTCATGAGGTCTTCCAATTAGTGTTAAGAGTAGTGCAAAGTCATGCTCAGGCGCCAACCGCCATGTTGTTAACAAGCTGCTCATTTATTGGGTACCATCAGCATTTGTGAGCATCACATTCATATCTACATCTGTTGCAATGTTGCAGCTGTCGATCTTTTTTTTTTCTCTCTCTCTCTTGCAAATAGATTTTTCATAACTAAAACCACTATTATCTTTTTCAATTTTTAATTTTTAGTTATTTTTTATATTTTTAACTAGAGGTTTGACTTCGTCTATCTTGATTCTTGGTGTGCCTTATACTCATCTAGAAAAGGACAAAATTCTTCCCGAGTTTTACAAATTGTGATTTTTTTTATCATAGAGAAACTATAAAAATTTTCTCCGATAGAGCAAGCTGTCCATATATATAGAATAGTCCATCTCATTTACTCATACTTCACTATATTTCTCAAATTGGCGTTAACTTTAACCAGGTTGTTTGTAGAAAATTGCTATCCTGAATCTCTCTCTGGCAACTCCCTGAGATTTCGTCGATGTAATATAAAGATTTAAAACTGCCACTATAATACCACCATTATATAGACAGATCCCTGTCTACTGTATAAATTTCCATATCATTGAATTGCTATGAAAAAGGAAGTATAAAATAACAATGCCAAAATGTAATATCTAAAGGCAGATAATTAATTGATAAGTAAAAAGCATTTCTCGAGCTAGATTCAGGGTCAGATACCATTATTTGGATTTGGTTGATATATAAGAGCTTACACATCATTTGGTTCATAGAGATATTAATGCCTTGGTTCATGACTTACATTTGAACAACGATTTTAGATGAGTGAAAATGGTTACTTAGTTGCACTTCAGTTATTTTAGGATGTATTATTCATTACGTCATGCAACAACAGAAAAGTTATTTTGTCTTGATTCTTGAGTTTTTTCATTATTTAAACTTCATTGCTGCATGATACATTGATGAAGTGTGGATGCTGTTCCTTTGTAGGTGGAGAATTTAATGCATGGTGACGGCAACTATATTTTAGATTCTCTTCTCAATGACTATTTTATCTGACGAAAGGCTAGTAATTATTTGTAAATGCTAAGTGTAATAAATTCAGATATCTTGATCTATAATGGGTCTTAGGAAGGTCAAGTACCATGAGTGACGTCATGATTATTGAAAATACACATCTTCGGTTACTTCTGATGACAGACTAGTTAATGCTTTAAATTCCAAGTGAAATAAACCTGAATATCATGAACTTGGTCTATATTGAATCTTATAAGAAGGCTGAGCTATGAACGAGGTCAAGATTGTTGAACATACATATTGTGAATCCAAGTATAGGAAACTTTGAGCTGTCATTCTGTTAAAAATTACGCCCTCCGACCCACAAAAGTTGTCACCTATTATCTTTTGTCCATCCAAAGAACATAGTCCTCTTTTTTTGTTGTTCGAGGTATATTAACTTTTTTCTGTCACAATATATCCCAATTCACGATCGTTAAAGTTAACAATGTTTCATTGTTAGATGAGCAAATACATTTATTTTACTTTTCCAAATACATTCATTCTTAATCTGTGTGAAAAGAGATTAGGGATTTGTGCAGGATGGAGGGAGTACTTATTGTCTTTAAATGCTAGATTTCAATATCCATCATAAGTAACTGAACACTAACTGTTGTTAGCAAGTATCTTTTTGACTCGATTGTTTGACAACTCTATTTTTCAGCTCTTTTCAATTTACCTTGTTAGTGTTTTTGTGTTTACATAGACAAACTATCTCTTCAGTTCTTCTCAAGTTACCCTGTTGATGCTTGTGTGAGGTTACATACATAGATGTGATCATGCGAAGGTTCATATTTTACATCACTGTTGTTCTCGTATTCTGCATTCTAACATTATTTGCACTTAGTTAGTTAGTTATTCTCACCTTTGGACTATTGCCTTAGTAGTTTTTCTTTACTGTTGCCAAATTGTCGGCCAAGATTCAATGACCATAAATCTTAACTTTGAAATCATGCTTATCTACTCAGATATATCAACGAGGACTCCTCAATTGTTCCCATGCTAAAGATGCTTAGAGATTCTGGCCGTGCTACATTTCTGGTGACAAACAGGTAAACAAATCCCTTGGTTTATAATATGTTAAGGAGACTAATGATATATGTCTTATGAAATATATGTTACAGTGCTCCAGTCATGGTCAAGAGTTGAGTTGATAGGGTTGGAGAATGTTGAGGGGTTGTAATCTATTTTTGCAAGACACATGGCACCTTTGACTGGCAATGGTCAATTCCTACAAGATGAAAAAAAGAAAGGGGGTAGGTAGTCAATCAAGATTGGTAGATTTGCAATAAATAATTGGAAAGCAATAGCATATAATGAGAATAGGAATATAGCAATTTGGAGAAGGAAAAGGAGAAAGAGATGAGAGTCGGTGGTTGAATGATGACTAGTGGAAATATATTCTTATTGACTGATTAATTTTAAATTTCCTTTATTGTATAAGATTAGTTACACACAATGGATGAAAATAGTTCACCAGACTTGGTGCTTGACTAAAAATGCCTCATTACTTATACAATAACATATATATGCCATGTATCATGTATTTTTTATACAAGCATATTCTATATTATCATATTATAGTTCTATAGTGCTCCTTTTGATCTCTTTGCGTCCCATACTAGCACCCTCTCTTGTGAAGTTGCTCCCAATTTATGTCATTTAGGTCCATCTCAAGGACTACCTTAACCCATCTTGCTGCTTAATGGGAAAGTCCACAGTTGTAGGATGGGAGAGTTCTGCTTATAATAATTGCAACAAATATGAACGATATATGATATGGTATTGATGAGTTACGTCTTAGTTTATCAAATACTTGGAATTTCTGCTCAAATAAGTAATGCCTTTTAATCTTGTACAGATTGTGGGATACTGGGATTTATTCTCTAATCTCTATTATCTATAACAGATGTGTGTTGAGACTGATTCTGCCATATGAATTTATATCATGATGATGTCTGACTAAAAACCTGTTCTTTTATTCTGCAGCTTATGGGATTATACAAATATTGTGATGAACTTCCTCTGTGGGCCAAGATCAGTGGATGGCTGCTCCATTTTGAATTTTGATTGGCTTCAGTATTTTGATGTTGTTATTACTGGGAGGTTGTAAGCTTTCCTTTATTCTTGAAAAGTTCCACATTATCACACTATTTTAGTCTTCCTGTTTCTGTATTACCAACTTTCAGTGACGTGCGCGGAAATTTCATATTTACATTTTAAACCATCTTCGGATAACTTGATGTGGTTATTTAAGGTGAGTCGGTGTTTGTGGATAGGATGTATTTAGCTAACTTCTATGTGTTTCTTGAAGTCTGTATTCTGCCATCACACTGATTTTTTTTTTTATCAGAGGATTATTGTTAATTAGAGTGAAAATTATATATCTATATGGTCATAGTCCATGGCTTAATCATGTGCTGAAGTCTCTGATGATGGATAAATGAGCTGAAAGTTCTCTTGGCTATCTTGTGATTTCTTCTGACATTACATGTTATTACTTATTTCCAACAGTGCAAAACCAAGTTTTTTCCATGATGAAAACCGTGCCAATCTTTTTGAAGTTGACCCGGAGTCGGGTATGCTTCTTAATACAGATAATGGAACTCCTATGCCCCAGGTTAGTTTACATTTTATGATCTTACTAAACATGATATTGTGTGCGACTCCTGTGCAAGGCTGATTTGACTTTTATATTATTGATTAACCAGGTAGATTCTTCTCTAAGGTTACCATTGAAGATCCTTGATAAAAGCTGTCAAGTTTTCCAGGTATCCCTGTACAGTAAGCTACTGTTAACATTTGGCCTCTTGTGAAAGAAGAAAAGTATCACCAGCCATTTAGTATCTATCTTGATATCATTCAATTCTGCTCACTAATTTTCTGGAGTTACACTTTTAGGGAGGAAATGTCGGCCACCTGCATAAATTGCTGTCAATAGAGTCAAGCTCCCAGGTACTCCCTTCAGTATGGATGTCCACTCTTTTAAGCCCTGTCAATTTTATTCTCTTTATAGGTCCAAGCTCCACGAAACACACCATTGACCATACTAGTGTGTAAGATATGCATGGACCATTAGTGCCACTTTTTTCGGAAATTGTGCCTTACAAAAATATACCAACTGTGCCTAATGTGAGATAGAAACTAGACTGTGATGTTAATAATACATGAAAAACTGATTTTCAGTTAAGTTTGTCATTTCTTTTATGAGACAAATGAGTACATTCTGAGAGTTGTTTGTAGTTTTTATTCTCCATTTGTTCCTCACACTTTTAAAACCGATACTATGTGTGAGGAGGAACAATGCCTTTTTGTTAGTAGTCCTTTCTCATTGATGCTGTTTGGAGGAATGGTACCTTTGTTAGTAGTCTTCCTTTGCCCATTGATACTGTGCACGGAGGAATGATCATTTCTTGCATTGTGGCGCTTGGGTTTTCTGTGGGTTTGATTTGTTAGAATATTTCAACAGTTTACATCTTTATATTTTAGGTACTTTATGTCGGAGATCACATATATGGAGACATTCTGCGCAGTAAAAAAGTTCTTGGTATATCATCTATCATCTCCTTCATTTTCATAATAAGGATTTTCCGGGTTTTTGTATTCATATTGACCGCAATACATGTGCTTAATCTTGATTCATTCGAAAGGAATGTCATTGTAATTGATTTATGCTCAACTAATAGCATTTTGTTTGAATCTTGCAAGTGATGCCATCTATTTTTTGTGATGTGAAATGTTGTTCTAGTGGTGCCTGACTATATATAAATCTTGAGAATATTTTCATGAAATCTTTTTCACCAAAAATTGTCTCTAGCTGTCTACTTCATTTTATCCTCAAGAAAATGCTGGTCTATGGTGATATTAGCCTGAAGTGAAAAAAATGAATTCCCTTGTTCAGATCTAAATTGGAATAACAGTTTTGTGATAAGCAGTATATACCTCCACCATTTAGCTTCATTAACCTCAAATGAGTTTGTTTGTGTCTAAATAAGAAGCACGTAATTTAAAGACGCTATATATTATGTTAATTTCTGAAGTTTGATTCAGGAATATTATTATTTTGTAGGATGGAGAACAATGCTTGTTGTTCCAGAGCTTGAGAAGGAAGTAGAACTTCTCTGGACATTAAAAGAAACTCGCAAGGTATATATTAATCTACTGGTTTTGGCATTTCATATAGCTGCCGTAACTTGTCAAGGATTTGCTAACCACTATGTGCTGTGGATGGGTAATGCCTTGCCTATCTTTTGTGGTTGTCTGTCTGTATAGATGGAAGATTGGGTTTTCATGCAATCAATGATCTCTCTCTGCACTAGGCCCCTCACATTTTGGAGACCATCCTTTAGTAATACGAACCTTATATACCTGCCACAAAAAGGTTTTTGTTTCATTTCTCTTTTGGCAGGGTAATGCTCAATGTTCATTTATTGAACAAACTATTGTATCATTAGAAAATTTAAATTCTATACAAGCTAACTATTGATGGTTGAAATGGCATTCTTATTTTTTTACTTCATTTCTCTAAGCTTCAAATGCTGTGAGAAACTGTCTGCTGAATATTTTGATGTTTCTATACCTCTGCTGTGTCTACGATCGTAGATTATTAAAGTTGGCACTTGATTCCGTACATTTATATACCTTCATGTTTAATTCTCTCTAGGAACTTCAATTGCTGAGGAATAAGCGTGACCATATTGAGGACCAGATTCATCATCTGAAGTGGTCTCTCAGGTACTTCTTGGCTCTTTCCCTTTTCACTTTCTGGTTTTCACGCCAACGATAATATGTGTCAGAGTGTCTAATAATGTCATTGAAGCATACATACTGCTCAGCTGGTGATAGAGTCAAGGGTATAGTACAGAGAAACTATAGAATCGAATGAAAAGAATCCAGAACCAGTCTTATAGGAATTCTTCCTGCCCAGCTGATAAACTGTTTCTACAAAATATAATCTCCTACCCTAGTTAAGTAATAAAAATTAGATGTGTATATCAACTATTTCCTATGGGCTCTGGAAACTCTAACACCAGGTTGGATTGTATAGGTTTAACTAAATAGGGACTCAAAACAACCGACCTGAGCAACCTTCTGCCGCGCATGCCACCTAAATTTACCCCGGTGTTGATACTCCCTGTTCTACGGGTTGTTAACAATAGGACTCCGTACTACAGTGCCATACCCACCCATCCTATCCAAAATATGAATCAATTTAAGAAGCTTCTTGTCTATTCTTATCTTCTCAGTTCTCAAATCAAATAAGCATGCACAGCATTTCGAACTAAGTAATCTCGAGTTTATATTTAGAGCCTTTTTTCCATGCTCTGTGATCAGGTTTGATGGCAAGAAATCCTTGAATAATGGAGAGCTACTTTCTGAGCTAGATAAACTGGAGGTTAGTACTGCTGAGACAATTTATCTTACAATCAATATACTCAGACAAGTATATTAATAGCTTGATGATTTACACTTTCACTTAGTTGGGTCGTCAACCTCACAAATTATTCCGGCTTTACAGTTTTGTAAAAGCTATATCATCTTCTTTAAAATGTTGAAGAGTTAATTGGAAATGTTGTATGCTCAACCAACTTCAACTATCTTCGTGGACCTTATGAATAATTGGTTTTATAACAGTGTGAGCAGGAGCGAGCACGGTTGAGTCATCAAGAAGCGCAGCGAGTATGCCATCAAAAGGTAAGAAGTGATAACCAAGAAGCATAAATAGCAATCTAGCTCGAATGTTCCTTGTGGTTTGCCACCACTAAAGTGTTTAATCAGTTGATCAACATTTCTCAGTTCCACAAGGTATGGGGACAGCTGATGAAGACCGGATATCAGAATTCTCGCTTTGCTCATCAGGTGAGTCTAACATCCGTTTAAACTATTCCTGGGTTACACATGATTGTTGGTATTCACTCGCTAATGCTTGTTTAGGTGGAGAGATTCGCTTGCCTGTATACCGGCCAAGTTAGTAATTTGAGCCTTTATTCACCCGACAAGTACTATAGACCAAGTGAAGATTTCATGCCTCATGAGTTTGATATTCTCTCCCTATGAAGATATCTCAATATTGTGCAACATGGAATCGACTTGTATGAAGGTCGTGGCCATTGTAGACTATTCACCCCATAGAAGTTGTAAATCACTATCTTAGTCCCCCAATTTCAGTATAAACTCTTTGCTTTTGTGTCAATAAGAACTAGTTTTATACTGCGATACTAGACTACAATGTTCACAGAGAAATGTATTAGTGTTGGCTCAAGGCAAGATTCGTCCACTGCAACGAAATATAGCAAGCGCTAGCTACTCTATTTTCTATCTCTTCTCTGTTGTACATGACAAAGATTTAGTTTCTACATGTTATTACGATTTAAATCCCAAACTTGTTGCCAATTGAACTCAATATTTAATGCGTTTCAATAATGTTTCAATTTTTTGATTCGTCGCAAACTTAACCATTCTATCTTGTTGATTTCGTCATTAATGTTTGGCCGCAGACTAATTGAGTCAAGAGTTGGTGATGCTGAATTCGAGTTTTCTTGATTATTCAAGTTGCGGTTACAAATATTTGGCCATGAAATTGACACAAGAGAAGGGTCCAATTTGTAACCAGGGCCGACTGATCCTCCCTTAGAACAACGTGGGCTTTTGCCCGGGGCCCTCAAATCTGAGGGGCCCCAAAATTTGTATAAAAGCCCAAACAACTTATCAACTTCCAAAAAATAAGTTCATTAACTCTAATTTTTTCATAATCTCACAAATAACAATCATTTTATAAAAATAATTCTTTACTATCATTTGTTGTTTTCAATATTTACCATTGCAATTTCATCCCTCTTCAACTCTCTCTCTCTAATTCACAATTCTCTCCACAATTTTTTTTATGTAACTGACCAAATGCTCAATCCAACTAAGGTAGCGAGCCAAAAGTCTAACAAAAGAGAGAAACAAAACAAGAAAGAAACAACCAAAGTACCTAAGGAAGGGGCAACAAAACTACAACGCAGAAAACACAAGGCAAAATTCTCAATTGGGGTCAATCCACAAAAAAGGTTCCCGAAATGGGAACCTTTTTTTTTTAGTTCCATAAAGG
>JAYDZE010017684.1:0-10009 GCA_034509125.1 Monilaria moniliformis
GTGCAGTGTATGTTGCGTGTGTTCGAGAGGTACTCAATTTTGCATTTATTTGGATTTCCAAATCTTAAGTTTAACTACAGAATTCAAATTATGGAATTGGATGGATTTGAAATTGGAATTCAATTCCAAATCCAAATATTTTTAAAGTATCAAACAATGGATTTGGAATTAAAAACTCCAATTCCAAATCTCCAATTCTATGATACCAAACGGAGCCTAAGTGTTTGTTAGATGTCATAGAATGGAGAGCTTAGATTTGTAATTGGAGCTTTCAATTTCAAATTTATTATTTGGTACTATAATAATATTTGGATTTGAAATTGAATTCCAATTCCAAAGCATAAATTCCAAATATACCCAATTCAACAATTGAATGTTATAACTAAGGTAAAGATTTGAAAATCCAAATAAATATAAAATTAAGTATCTTTCAAACACACATACAACACACACAATACACATTACATACTGCACACACACACATACACACTGTACACAAACACACACTGCATACAAACACATGCTACACACACTACACATAATACACATACTACACACACTGCACACAATACACACACGACACCTTATACACACACTGCACACACACACACTGCACACAATACACACAATACACACACAAAACAAACACACATCATACACGACAAAATCGCACACACAATACACACACATTGTATGCAATACACACAGTACACGCAATACACACACTGCACACACGCACCCACACGACACACAAAAAACACACACAACACATATGACACACAAAATTACACACACAACAAACACACAGCACACACGACAACATCGCACACAAAATACACTCATAACAAACACACACGACACACACACAATACATATACTTGCACATTAAATTCAAAAAATATGAAAAAATAATATAAAATTACATAATGTATATAAAAAAAAGAAAAAAAATATTCAATTAAAAATGAATTCTATATCTTATTTAATTTTGTGACTTACCAAACGAAGAATTTGAAATTGAATTTGTACAATTTCAAATCCATTTTACCAAATACATCCTAAAAAAATTAATATTAATATTTATAAAATTTATCAACAATTTGGTCAAATAGATGTATATTTGTATTCGTAACCGAACAAAAGAACAAACCTTTGGTAAACTTGGATTTCATGTAAATTTAATAATGGAATGCGCACACAAATTTGTTTTTCTTTTCTCGCAAGAAAAAATAAAGAGCACAACAAAAAAAATCCGTAACCCCCAAAAAACGCACAACACACATTAAAAAAGGCCACCATTTAACACCAGTTTACACACATGCGCGTGCTTCACAAGCCATTTTCTCTAAGATCTTAGTTTTTTCACACACACAAACACACACTGAATTTCCTCCTTATAACGTCACTCTCAGATCTGAAAATCACCTCCCTACTACTACTATTACTGCGTGTGCCTCTCTCTCTCTCTCACACACACATTGCGGTAGAACAATCCTTCTCACAATCGCCTCCGAATTTTTAAACTATTTTTTTTAACGTATTTAAGCCGATCGCAGATCTGTTAAACATCTCGCAATGAGCTAAATTCCTATCTGAACGCGTTGACGTATTAATAAAATACGTAATTCTACGTATATAAACTGCGAATATTGTGATTGTTAAATATATAGGCATAAAGGTTGTCGCCATTGGCGTAGAGTGCAGTGTAATATCTGTTTGGTATGGCAATGCAATCAGGGGCTATGGTGGTGCCTGAGAAAATCCCGGTGCAATGGTACAACCACCAGCAACAACCGCCGCATCATCAGGTGGATGAGAGGGAAGGGTTTTTGATGTGGCTGAGAGGTGAATTTGCTGCCGCCAACGCGATAATCGACGCGCTGTGCCACCATTTGAGGGCGGTGGGTGAGCCTGGGGAGTATGACGGTGTGATAGGGTCCGTTCAGCAGAGGAGGTGTAATTGGAGTCCCATTTTGCATATGCAGCAGTACTTCTCGGTGGCGGACGTTGTTTATGCGCTGCAGCAGGTCGGTTGGAGGCGGCAGCAGAAAGTGGTGGGGTTCCAGGGGGGTTCGAGGATGGAGGTAGCAGGGGGGAAGGAGTTTAGGAGAGGAGGCAGGGGACAAAGAGGAGGACTTGAGGTGCAGAATTTTGGTGGGGAGATGAACGGGAAGGATCTCAACAATGGTTACTTGAAAAGCAATCTGAAAGTGATTGAGAAACTGGACCAAGGGGACAAGGCAAAGGTGGAGAAGAAAGAGGAGAAAGAAGGTATGAAGATAAGATTTTTCAGTGTATTTGAATGTTTATTTCTGTGTGTACAAATTCCTTTAAATGCGGATGCCTTTCGTTGGGAAGCCAAGGAATATGATTTGCGTAATAATTGGTTTATTTAGAAGGTTATTTATTTCGAACCTAATCGGCAATTGTAAATTTATTGGATCTGATCAGTTATTAATTATCCATTTTTCATCTGGTGAAATATGAAATTGCATTTGGCCTCTTGTTCGCCTATGAGATTAATGGTAACGACACCATCTTTTATGGATAAAAGACATCATTGAGTATGCAACTAACCCAATACTCAAGAGGGAAGTCAAGAGGATCGATTGCAAATTTTCGATGATTAATATTAATATGGAAACTACATGTGCTGGAAAGTACTTCCACGGTGTATTGGCTAGTTTTTTCCTTTTTTCATATCGTGGAAGCCTCTTCTTGTTTATGTTTGTAATGTTTTCTTAAAGTTATAGATTTTTTTTATCTGAAAGCTCATGGATATTTTGTCCATTGCACCGAGGCCTATTGTCTGGCAAACCACTGGGGTTCGATATATCGCATAACATGCTTATACTGAAATTGCCTATTTCTATTAAGTAGCTTTATCAATACAGTTTCCCTTGTGAAACAAGCTGACACATTTGTACCACACTTCCTGAATTGGCATAATTAGTTTCCTAAGGATTCAGAAGAATTCATAAACTTCAATGTTTCCAATTGAATTCCCTATTCACAGTCAAGTTTCTCTGTAGAAGTTAATGGTTAGATATATCACACAGATGTGCCCAAATTGAGTGGTTCCCTTCTTGGTCTTAAGTATGTATTCTTCATAATCAGGTCTTTTACTCCATCTTCCATATAAAAACATCAATTATCATAAGATGAAAGAGAAAGAAAGAAAAATTATTCCTCTGATAAGTTACCTTTTTGCTTATCTATGAAGTGATGGGACTCGATGAAAAATCTGAAGAAAATGGTACAGCAACAACACAGAGAACCACACAAGAAGCTGTTGCTCATGCAGATGTTGAGGCAGAGGATACGGGTACTATTTGAAATCCAACTCTTCTATATCCTTTTGGCTATACTTTTACCTGTCCAGTAGGTTTATGATTTTTGTGACTAAAGGTGAATTGCTTGTAAGATTAGTTTCCAGTAGGCAAAGTGCTATTTAGAATGTTTAATATGTACATATGTTCAACTGAGATTTTGGATAGGTTATATTTTTGGTAGCTGATTTGAGTACCTCTTACTTATGAATGTTTGAAATCCAGCTTAAGTTTAATCAAGATCATGCATGAATATGTTAGCAGGCAAATAAAAATAAGATTCATCATTTGTTGGCAGCTTTTTTCCTCTAGTTTATTAGCTGCTGGTGCTAGAACTATAATCTCATTCCTGTTACTTCTCATTTCAGGGTCTTGCAGTGTGGATGGATCTGGATTAGTTGAGAAATTGAACCTTGAAGTTTCTCCAAAATCTTTTGTTGCTACTGAGATATGTGATGGAAAATCAGTAATCTATCATCTTATTATCATACATTTGTTTTCTAGTATTTAGTTGAGCTCAGTTATCAGACATGATTTGGTTTGATAATTTGGATTTTAGGTTAACATAGCTGAAGGATTGAAGCTCTATGGAGATTTATTTGATGATTCAGAAATTTTAAAGCTTAATAATTTGGTCAATGATTTGAGAGCTGCTGGGAAGAGTGGGCAGTTGCAAGGTAAGTTTACCAATATCTATTTGTGGCAGAACCTACAAAACTAAACATGTTTCTGTTTGTCTTTTCTTCTTTTTTTCTTTTTTTGTTGCTTTTTTTATTTATTTAAAATGTTATCAAATTCGAGCCTTTTAATTTAGGATGGCTCTTTCACAACTTGGATTGGGTAAAAAAAAATAGGTGAAGGTGCTCTTTGTGAGGGTTAAGCATTTGGTTGTTCATATTTTCCTTCATCAGGGAGTGCAATTATCATTGGGTGCATTTGGTTTTGCTCAACTGTGTCTTCTTTTGCATGTCTGCTATGGTGATGGAGTATTTTTAGACTGCTTTTATCACCATTTAAAAATTGTCTGCAGTAGGCATAGCAGTGCTAGTGAAGTGATGTTAGACTTTATTCTCTGCAAACATCTATATTGCACGTCTTTTTACTTTTTTCCTAGTTTAGAATTGGCAAAGTTTGAAGTAAGATTGGCAAAACGCAAATATATAGTGAAGCTGGGCCACTTCCTTTATGAAATGTTGATTAGTTGACAATCCAGTAGATCTACATGCAATTCATTTGGGAGCGGAACAATTATGTTTCCTCCAATATCTTTCTTTGATAAGAGATTTGAGAATCAAAGTAGCATTTGGTTTCTTAACTGGACTTGTTCTTGTTGGGAAATATTATGGTGTCACGATAGACTGAGTCATGTTGTATTCTTATTGTAAATGAATGTTGAGATAGTTATAATGACTTACTATTATGTTAGATCATGTAATAATGATTAGTTATAGCAGACCTATTGTTCTGGGATTGGGGGAAGAGTGGATTTGTTTTGGAGATACTACCATACAAGCCTTGTAAATTGAAGAACAATGAAGAATACATTTTTTTTTTAATTTCCAACTGAACTGGCCCAGGGATGCACATTTGATTGAATTGGGCTGACATTTTAATTTATTTGCACATAAGATCACCAAAAATTGAAACTGAAATTGAACTTAATTGTTAACTGAATCTATATTAAATAAAAATATGAAACTAATGGTCAAACTTATAACTGTAATCCTTAGTTGTTATTTCACTTCTGTGATTTACTTAATATTTCATAGTTTTTTAGTAGAAAAGGGAAATTTGGAAATACTGCTTATTAAAATATGTGTATATACAAGTGTGAATAGTTACATTTTGATGTTTGGATTGATGAACTGAATTTAACAAGCAGAATCCAATTATAACAAATGCATTATAAGTTGCGTTGTGTTTCTACCCAGAAATAAATAAATAAAAATAGGCAGCCTATTTTAGATCACTTCTGGAATGACTGAAAAAGTCACAGTTTCATGATTACAGTAATAAAACGAAATACTGGCTGAAATGTATGATCTCTGATCATTCACTTTTCTGTTCAACTTGATTGATTTACACATCCACTTGGAAGAAACCAATCACTCAGTTGTGTGATATTGTACACTAACAACTACATCTAGATCATGAATCTTGCCTTCGGTGTTTTGCGGTGGGAACTGATATCCATTTCCAGACTCATATGAAAAGTGAAGAAACACAAATAGACATGACTGTGGTGGCTGTACATCGTGCAGCCTAACTAGAAACATATAATGATTTTGAAAGTGCTTCTGAAGATAATAATCCAGCTTGTAAACTATTAACTTGGATGCGCTCCTCAGCAGAACTGTCAGGATTATTGCATTAAATTCCTGTAGATTTGAAGCTGGAAAGTCTGAAATATCAGATGTTTGCTTGGAAGAATCATGCATTCAGTATTTGCAGTTAGAATCACCAGTAAGAATTATCCTAATTAAGATTCAAATTTTTATCTATTAGGATCTGGGTACCTAGAGATGTAGGAATTAGCATGGTGACGTGAACATGCTCCTTTATTCTGAATTACTTTTTCTGTTTTTATTAGGCAGCTTTTTATGGGGATTCCTTTTGCTCTCTGAGTCATCCCATCCACCTACTTTGATTTTGGTGAAACCTTGACTTCAGTTGAAAGCCAACTGAAAAGAGAAATTGTCTGTCACGCCAATGCACTTCCATCCATGTTTGTTCTTACTTCTACATTTGTAAAAGAACTGGAATTGACAGAAGTTTTAGATTTTTTTCACTGAAAAGAGGAATTGTCCATCAAGCTATGCACTTTCATCATTGTTCTAAACCAGTCTTTTCTGGTCCTGACTTGTGAGAATACATTGATCTTTCGTTTTATTGTTTCATGTTGAAAGCTTTGGAAAATAATAAAATACTCTATTGAATCTGGATGGTTCTTTTCACCTGTAAATGTATGAATGATGCTCAACATCGAGTAAACAACCCAGACATTCATTTTGGGCACCAATTATTCTTGTGAAACAATTTATTTTTCTTTGTTCCACCTGATACAGGTCAAACTTTTGTCGCTTATAAGAGACCCATGAAGGGACATGGAAGAGAGATGATTCAGTTGGGTGTCCCCATTGCAGATGCACCTCCTGAAGATGAAGTTGCTTCAGGTACTTCTAGAGGTATGTTCTAGAGCAAGCATGCAGATTAAGCTAGTCTTTTTGTTCTTTCTGGTTTTTTCTGTGTTTGTCTGTTCCCCCCCCCCCCCCCCTCCTACATGTTTATTGTTAAACACGTTCAATAGGGTTATGGTAAATTTTGCAGATCCAAAAATTGAGCCCATCCCAGTGGCGCTGCAAGATGTTGTTGAACGGTTACTTACTAAAAATGTTGTTAGCACCAAACCCGACTCAGCCATCATTGATATCTTTAATGAGGTCCTATATGACAGTAGTGCATTCTATGTATTTTAATTATTTGTATTGAAGTTGACGATCTAATTTGCTTCTTCACACTTATAGGGTGATCACTCACAGCCTCATATTTGGCCACAATGGTTTGGAAGGCCTGTGTGTGTAATATCCTTGACAGTGTGTGAGATGTCTTTTGGTAAGGTAATGGCAGTGGATAGTCCAGGCAACTATCGTGGTTCTCTGAAACTCTCTCTTTCACCAGGGTAATTGCAGATCTCTTTCCTTTTCTCGAATAAATTTTCTCTACTTCATTTACTGTTATTGCATGCAAGGTAACATTCAGGCATATACGTCTTTCTAATCACCTGGCAATGATAACTTGCTTTGCGGGGTTAATGATCGATTATAGGACAGCATGTTCTGTCTCTTTATGACTAACATTAATACTATGGTCACTATCTATAAACTGTTCCGTACTCAGCAGTTGGTAGTTACAATCAAAATTTGCCATTTATTGCTTTGATATATTTTTTTCTCCTATTGCTGTTCTTTTGTGATTCTTTTCTTGCTATTTACAGATCAACTGTCATAATGCAAGGGAGATCTGCAGATTTTGCCAGGCATGCGATACCTTCCCTGCAGAAACAGCGAATACTTGTTACATTGGTGAAATCGCAATCTAAGAAAACCATTGGGGGTGATGCTCACCGTTTTCTACCTCCTTCCGCCACTTGGGCTCCACCTCCTAGCAGGTCACCAAGTCATATTCACCCCGGGGCTGCAAAACATTTTGGCCCTGTGCCATCCGCTGGCGTGTTACCCGCTCCTAGTGCTCGTCAGCAGCTACCCCCACCAAATGGAATCCAGGTCCAACCAATGTTTGTATCTACCCCTGTAGCTCCAGGCATAGCATATCCGACATCAGTTTCTCTCCCTCCTACATCCGCTGGATGGTCTGCAGCTCCTCCACGGCATCCTCAGCCTCGCCTGCCAGTCCCTGGCACAGGAGTTTTCCTTCCATCACAGGGCTCCGGTAATTCATCAAATCAGCCTGTTAACAATAGCATAGAGATGTCAGCCAGGGCAGAGGAGCACAGTGTGGGGAAATCAACTGGTCCTCGCTCCTCCCCAAAAGTTGACAATGAAGCCACACAGCAAGAGTGCAATGGGAGTAGTTACAAATTGAACGGAGGGGCAGCGATTTTGAAGGAAGAAGAGCAGTAAAACTCAGGTGGAGCAGTTTAGTTAGAAAGAGATAGCAAAGAAAAGAGAAGGTTGGAGGCTCAATTCTTTGGGTAGGCTGCAACTGGCGACGAGTTGATAGTTGAATGAAAATGTAAAGAGCGAAAAATACTACAATATTTTTGGTGATGAAACTTTTAGTGGAGGGTGGAGAGTGGAGGGTGGAGGGAGATGAGTAGACTTTTTCATTTTTGAGCTCCCTTCATTGCCTCCCACTTTTTGGTAATGTATACTCGGACGTTCGATGGAACTTTTCTCGAGCATTAAATTAAGCTTTCTGACTTATGTGTCTCTTTACATTTTTACCTATTTCTTTTGCGAATTTGCACATTAATAGCCTTTAAGGCCATGTTTGATAGTCTAAATAAGATTAGCCAATATAAGAGTAAAAATAAAATATTTTATCTTATTTAGATAAGATTATATATTTTGGGTTGGTGTTTGATAGTCATATTTAAATTCAGGACTAAATCATGCAGATAACATTATCCTTAATAAATATTGAAAATTACAGTGTGTGTCTTACTTGTCACGCCCCGCAAAGTTCGACGCGAGAATGGGTGAAAGAGTAGAGGTTTATGCCCATCTAGAACCTTCTACCTCTTTCATGAAGGCTAGTAATAAATGCGGAACTCTCTAGAATGTAGGGATTTCACTTGTACATAGAATACTCTAGAGAAAGAAGGATCTAGACCCAAGAGGGAGTTGTATAAATAGATGGCTAAGTCCATTTGTAAACTAACAAGGAAGTGTATAACAAAGAGTGTACAAACAAGAGAGATATCCAAGCATTTCCAAGTTCACAAGCTTCTTGATTTCTCTTTACTTACTTTCTCTAACGTGTTCACGCATCCTTATCGTTAACCTCTTTGCAGACAAGTGTTCGAGGGAAGGCTGACTCAATTAGTTCGCGAGGGACGACGAGTGATTGAGTGCCGCACGACCTTGCAAGAGGCAAGTCCGTGACATGCTGCTCTAAAATCAATTTGGACCAAATATTTTATCCCATAATAAAATCGTCTTCACACCGCTTGTTCCCCGCTGTCCTCTGCTCTTTTTGTTAGTAAACAAATAAACAACCAACAAAAACTATGGCAAAATTCTCAAAGTATGCCATTCTAAGATAAAGGTACCCGAATTGGGAACCTTTTTTTTAGACGTCAAAAATGGAAAAGACACATTTCCATCTCGCGTCTCCAACAAAAGCCGCGTCATCGTCTCGCGTCTCTTGTCAGACACGTCCTCGTTTCGCATCTCACTGAGAGAGGCACGCTGTTCTCGCGTCTCTAGTGGGTTTGGGCGGAGGTGTGGCGGAATCGGGCGGTGACGAGAACCCCGTCGACCTGCTCCCCACAGCTGGAAATAAAGGAAATTAGGGCATGGTTAGAGAGAAGAGGGAATCAGAGATGTTAGATTGGGCAGAGAGAGAATTATAGATGAGGCGGTTGACGTATGCCATTTTGTGGTTGTGTCAATTCAATAAATTGCCCCCACCATTCCCATCAACTGCTTTATGTCAATTCATAAATGCTATTTTCACTTGTATGTATGTGTATATATATATATGGAAGCGCTAGGGTGAAACTTTTCCTTAGATTCTTAACTAAGACTATATATGAACCACTAGATTAAGAAATTAACGGCTCAGATTTACTGCAACAGTTACGAAGTTATCAGCAAAAGGGTATAATTGTAAACAAAATGCCACGATTTAAGGAAAGACCCTAAAATCATGGGATTGACCAATCTAAACAACTCCCACGATTTTATTCGATAATTTATTTTGAATACCAATCATCATCTTCACTCAAAAAACTACAAATCGTCCTTTCAATCGTCGTCGTCATCCGAATAATTCAAAATCTTTAGACGGAGCTGGAAATTCTCCAGCAACAATGCATTCACATTATCATTATACATATGACTTTTATCAGTATTGTTCAATTGAGATTTTACACTAATATTCTAGTACTCTAGATGAATAATTTGTGTAATAATGTAGTGTTTTATCTCAGTTTAACA
>JAYDZE010017695.1:0-10009 GCA_034509125.1 Monilaria moniliformis
ATATATATATATAAAATACATAGTGAAGGTTAGACTACAAATCCTTTTTAAATTATAAATTAGGAACTATAAATTCGTTGTAGAATATGTATGAATTTATCGGAAAAATGATGTGTGAATTTAAAAACTGAAATTTTTGTTATCTATAGGATTCAACCATACCATGAAGTCATGCAATAAGGTAATAAATACATTGTAAATTTTCATGACCTAAGAACTAAAAATAATTTTTAATTTATATTCTAAAAGTTGTTTTTTATTTTATTTTATTATATATATATATATATATATATATATATAGCGTGAGTGTTTTTTGCATGTGTATTAATGTTTAACAGGTAGCCAATATGTTCCAGGATAGATGGTACGGCAGCTTCAATAATTACTGATTTATATATTTAATTACCAGAAATATGCAAGACGTAGGCGCCCAAATTTTATTGGTCTCCACCTTCGTTGTGCACGTCACATTACATTTATGATGGATAATATGCTTATTTTTATTAGAAATATTGCAAGTGCCTATGAAATAGAAATGATAAAGAAGAATTCCTGTATAGTTTTATCAAACATATTGGAGCTTATAGATAAAATCCCATGTAGTATATATATATATATATTTATATATTTTGCGTGTTCTTTCTAGTTGCAAATCTATTATAAGTATATGAGGGATAACAAATTTTAGTGGTCCTCATCTTTTTTATTGCATATCCACACGTGAAAAGAGTGGAAAATAGATGGAAATAAATGTTTTCCACCATTCTACATAAAAGACTAGGTTATTGAGAATTTGAGAGTTGTTTGAGTTCTTGAAGTTGTCATATAATTTCTTTAGGTTAATCATATTGGGCTATTGAAACGGGAAAACCCCTTCATTTGATATGGTCTCAAATTATTTACTGCGGATTTGAATGTTCGTAACATGTTAGGTTGTGGAATTCGTAAAATGTACAAGAATATGTAGTAATGTTAAGTAATTGATTTGTTTTTGGGTGCATAGCAGCATGGACAGGATACTGGAGAAGTACGAGAGATACTCATTTGCGGAACGACAACTAGTCGCCAACGAGCCTCAGTCGCCTGTAATTTTCGAATTATTTTTATATACGATCCACTTCCTTTGTACATATATATATACGATTTTTTTATTAAAACGTGACATGTGCAGGCTAATTGGAACCTAGAACACAGCAAACTCAAGGCGAGAATTGAACTCTTGCAGAGAAATCATAGGTATGTATATATCTCAATCAAGCTTAATCCAAGAAATAGGTATGTTAATTAGCATACATATTTATTTGGTAGGCACTATATGGGAGAAGATCTTGACTCAATGAACCTCAAAGATATTCAAAATCTAGAGCAACAGCTGGAAACTGCACTCAAGAACATCCGATCCAGAAAAGTATAATCATATAAAGTTTACATATTTTGTGCACCAACTTGTTTATATAAATTTTATATTTTGTTGTTGCAATGCAGAATCAACTTTTGTTCGATTCCATCTCCGACTTGCAGCAGAAGGTTTGTTTTGTGTCTTCACCACCTAGCCAGCTATATAATAATTAAATCAAAGCAGGAATATATTAAATTCGTCGTACTAGCTAGGGTTTTCCCTTTAAATTCAGTCACATACCATTTCATGCATTTGATTTACTATTCACACTATCAATCTCCTTTGGTTACAGGAAAAAGCAATACAAGAGCAGAACACCATGCTGACAAAGCAGGTGGTGCATAAGCCTTATATTTCTATTTCTACTTCTATTTCCTGTTCTATATTAGTAACTAGTTTTATCTACAATGATTCTTGATATATGTAGATCAAGGAGAAAGAGCAGGAAATTGTCCAGCAGCCATGGGATCAGCAACACCACGGCCACCGAGCACCGCCGCCGCCGCCCTTCATGATGGCACCTCAATTCCCTTGCTTGAACATGGGGTAATTCACTACTTATTTAAACTTGCACCATTAAGATTTTCAACCTTTATAATAATAATAATAATAATAATAATAATAATAATAATAATAATAATAATCTCGCTTGATTTCGATGGATTCAGAGGTGTGTACAACGAAGGAGAAGCAATGGAGGCTAGAAGAAATGAGCTTGATCTCACACTTGATTCGCTCTACTCATGCAATCTTGGATGCTTTGCTTCTTGAAGAATCCAACTCGTGATTAATTATAATTAGGGAACTGATAAGGTTTCTGTTTTTGTGTGTTAATCGATCAGTTGTAATCTTAATTTCTAGTTGCATGTGACTGTCTGTACCAAGACCGAGGATTATAATTAAACCCTCGCAAACTCGAGCACTACTATTTATGTTGTTATATATTATTATAGCCATAAAAAAAGTTGTTATGGCTTCTTTAATTTAGTCGGAGCACATGCTAATAGAGCTTTTGATGGAGTTGGTTAATTGTGATCAAACGTATGTAATCTCGTATTATTAACATTATTGTGCTTAATGTTGTTTCAATTTGTAAAAATAAACCAAGTGTGAGTTGTTTAGTATAGTGGGCAAATTAAATAATTTAGAGCTCTTTTCATAACTACGTCCAGTGGGTTCTAGAATAATCTTCCCATCCGGCCCATTGTTTTGGCCCAATTCATCCAGCAAAACACCGTCAACAGTGGTGAATTTTCTCTATTTACTTTACCACCATTTTTGTTCTCTTTAATAGATTATCGAATCAAAATATTAAGAGTAAGAATTGGACGAACTGACACCTGATTTTGGATATTATAATAAAGACAAATAATTTCTAGTGATAAATGCTAGGGGTAGAGTTTTTTCCTTTTTTTTCTCCGTGAATTTGGTAATATATCGAATTTCTCTTTTAAATGTGATAATTTCAAGCAAATTTTAATATTATAACGATTAGTAATTTTTTATTTTTATATTTAATATTTATAGGCCCAACACAAAAACATAACTCAACTACAATTCATTTTTCTTATTTCTTATTTTTTTAATTATTTTTTATTTTTTATAATTTGTATTTATATATTCTAATTAAATTTGTTTGTAGATAATCAAAAATACGAATTTTATTAAAATTAAAAAATTTACATAATTAAATAAAAATAAAATAACATAATTCTATATATACATTCGTAACTATCTACATTATATAAATCAATGTATTATAATAAAGTATTCAATAAAAATTATTGCTCCAAAAAAAATTATTTAATCAAAGAATGCAGTATCACGATGAAGCTAACAATTTATTATTATCGAAATATGTTAACAGACTTATGTGATCTAAACAGATACTTATATAAAATCAAATCGGCGCTCGTGCACACATACGAATATACGATGTTAATTGAGCTCAGTTTTTGGATTGTGGATTAACCCAGAATTTTCTTTTGATTCATTATAAAAAAGAACCACGGAGTGTGGCGGAATTTTTTTATTTAAATTGAATTTTTTTATATAAAAAAATTCAAATTGCTTCGAAATAATCCCAGCTGCATGGCGTCGGCGTGTGAAGCACGTGTGATTCTGATTGGCTGTGGCTCACAAGTGGCGCCGACGTTGGGGGAGCCGCGTCCTTGTTTTTCATTCTTTTTACTCTACGCATTACACATTATCTTTTTCATTCCATTCTTCTTCCTTTAATTTTGTTGTTTTTCCCCCCCTTAAAATCACTATTAGAGATATTCCCAGTGATGATTAATGAAGTTGTACTTTTATTAATTATTAAAAAAATAAAATATGTGTATAAAATATTGAAGTAACTCTCCTCTCATACCGTTTGGATCATATGAATATTCTCTAAATTCAAACGTACAATCAATTACAATAAAGAGCAATAACATTCTTTTATAATCAAAATTTCATATCCTCTAATCTCAAATATTCTACACTTACTATAATCAAATATATGAGCCGGCACAACATCCTAAGCCTTTCAGCCAGCAACACACATCATTTGTTAAATCCCCATCAATCAAAAAACTATTTACACCTTCTCTGTTCACAACAATGATCACTCTCTTCTTCATCTTCTCAATCCCCGCAGTGTTGTCGAGATTAATTCAGAAACTATGGTGGAAGCCTTTTCGAATCCAGAAATTCCCCCGATCACAAGGGATCAAAAGGGCCCTCCTACAAATTCATGCATGGAAACACCAAAGACATCCTCAAAATGAGGAAAGAAGCAATCAGCCGCTGGAATGAGCTTTGCAGCCATGATGTTTTTCCAAGAATTATTCCCCGCACTACTTGAATGCGTGGATCAAGCTATACGGTACTCCCATCTTCAACCAATATGTGTATGTATGATTCTTGAACTCATTTAGGTTAGCCCGTAATCGTTTTTTTATTTTATTTGTGAAAATCTTGCTATATATGTATTGTTAGGACATGGTTCCTGCAATGGTGGAGAGTGTGGAGTCTTTGTTGGAGAGACTGGGGGAAGTGTAGGTTGAGAAATCCAGATAAGCAAGGAATTGAAGCTCTTAACTGTGATATAATCTCTAAGACCGCGTTTGGGAACAGCTATGTTGAAGGGCGGGATATATTCAACATGCTAACGAAGTTGGTGGTTTTGATCACAAGAAATGCTTTCAAGATCAGACCTTTTGGGATGTAGTTCCTGATTTGTTTATATTGATCATTTCAAGATTGTTTGTTAGATTTCAGATTTGGGGTTGTGCTGTAGGTCGAGTGATGAGATTGAAGCCGATAGAGTTGAGCAATCACTGCGTGATTCGATTGTGTCGCTGGTTAGGAAGAGGGAAGATATGGTTAGGACAGGGCAGTTGGAGCAGTTTCGTAATGATTTTCTTGGAGCCTCACGAAGTTTAATCATGAGCTTGATAGGATCTCATTAGATGATATAGTGATGGATGTAAGGTGTTCTTGATTGCTGGACATGTATGAGACCACCAGCATGCTGTCATGGACAGCTCTTCTGCTTTCGATCCACCAAAAATGGCAGGAGAAAGCGAGGAACGAGGTGGTTCATCTCTTTGGAATGGAGAAACCTACTGCAGAAGGCCTTTCTGGTCTGAAAATTGTATGTGAAATAGAAAACTACAAAACTATTAAAGTTTTTTAAGTTTTGATGTTTCTCATTTTGTACCCTTTTATGATTCTGAACGTGGCGTTGAGGCTGCACAGCCCAGTCTTGCTCTCACGAGAAAAGTAGAGCAAGAAACGAAATGAGGAGGCTACAAAATTCCTGCGAAGTTGAGGTGAATGTTCCACCATTAGCACTGCATAGGAATGTTGAGATATGGGGGAGAGATGCTCATCTGTTCAAGCCGGAGAGGTTTGTGGACGGGGTGGCTAAGGGGCTGGGCCACGGGCATGGGCTTTAACTTTGCAGGTCATGAGGCGAAGGTCGCGCTCGACAAATTACCTCCATGCCCCTTTCCAGCTTCTCACTGTAAATCCTCAGGATCATTCTGCAGTCTGTGTAGAATGAATCTTTTGTTGTGTAATAATCATCTGCCCCTTTATATGTTGATATAATCATAAAGCAGAGAAAACTGTATTAGCTCATTTACATTCTACATGAAACATATATATCCTAGAAAACATCTAATTAATGTCATTTTCACTACCTTGTTTGCCTGAGTTGTTTTCATCACCACTCAACAATGTATTTGTCCGGACCCCTCGAAACATCGTCTATGAATACAAGGCTTTCGCCTCATTTCATCGCTGCATTCCATCAACCATGATCATCATCAAGTTCTTGCTGTGTCTCATCTCACTCATCCCAATCAGATTCATCTACAAGGCAATATGGATCCCATTTCGCGTGCAGCGCATGATGAACGCGCAGGGAATCACTGGCCCTCGTTACAGAATCATTCATGGAACTACTAAAGAGAGCATGATCTTGAGACAAGAAGCACTCAAGAGCCCGATGGAACTGTCACATGATATATTCCCCAAAATCCAGCCTCAGTTCTATCAATGGATGAAGCTTTATGGTAACTATAACCACTTAAATTTCGCGATCTTTTCTGAATCTTAGTTCCAAACTATTTTCAGATTTATCTGCATATCATCTGTAACAGGAAAGAATTTCCTTACCTGGACCGGCCCTCAACCTCATGTGGTGATAACTGAGCCCGAGATAGCTAAAGAGATACTCACAAACAAGGATGGGGTTTTCCTCAAAATCAAAAGTAGAGGTAATGTGAAGAAGCTGCTTGGAGATGGGCTTGTTATGGCTGAAGGGGCCAAGTGGTTGAAACTGAGAAAACTGGCAAACCATGCATTCCATGCAGAAAGCTTGAAGGTAAAATATAAAGCATTTTCCTTCTAGAAGTTTCTACTGTCAATGGAGCAAGTTTAAGACCACTGTTTGCTTGTGTAGGAGATGATTCCATCCATGATCGCAAGCGTTGAAACAATGCTGCAAAACTGGAGGCGATACGAAGGCAGAGAAATGGATGTGTGTGAAGAGCTCAAAGTCATGAGCTCAGAGGTGATCTCAAGAACTGCCTTTGGCAGTAGTTATCTGGAAGGGAAGAACATCTTCGACATGCTCACGAAGCTCGGCTTCGTTCTCTTCAAAAACATGGACAAGATCCGACCTTTCGAGTACCTTCCACACCATCATAATCATTCTATATTATGTTGTCATGTTTTACTGATAGAGTTTTGATGGTGCTGCAGAAGGATTTGGAAGACTCGGGATGACGTAGAATCAGACGATCTCGAGCAGTCCCTCCGTGACACGGCCATGTCGATAGTGAGGAAGAGAGAGGAGACTGTGGTAACCGGAGAAGCAAAGGATTATGGGACTGATTTTCTTGGAGCATTGCTAAGAGCTCACCATGATTCAGACAAGAAGAATAGGATCTCAATCGACGATGTCATAGATGAATGCAAGGTGTTCTTCCTAGCCGGACACGAAACTACGAGCAGCTTGCTGTCATGGACAGTTCTCCTCTTAGCAATCCACACAGATTGGCAAGAAAAGGCAAGACAAGAAGTGTTCGAGCTTTATGGACAGCAAAATCCTACTGCAGAAGGCCTTCCTAGATTGAAGACAGTAAGCAAATTTTCCCAACATAGGACTATTACAATTAATTAACACATGAAATTTCTCATTTGTTCATTGTGTTGCTGAAGGCAAGTATGATTATCAATGAGACGTTGAGGCTCTACAGCCCTGTAGCGAGCCTAGTGAGGCGGGGGACGAGGCGGGTGAGGTTGGGGAAATACGAATTCCCGGCCAAGATGGAATTCCACATCCCACCTCTAGCGCTGCATAGGAATCAAGATATTTGGGGGAAAGATGCACATTTGTTCAAACCGGAGAGATTTGCCGAGGGCGTCGCGGCAGCTACCAAGAACAACCCCATGGCCTTCCTCCCCTTTGGCTACGGGCCAAGAACATGCGTTGGCTTGAATTTCGCTAGCAATGAGACCAAGATTGCACTATCAATGATCCTTCAACGGTATAGGTTCACACTGTCGAAGAACTACTCTCATTTTCCTATTAGTATCCTCACCACACGACCACAATGTGGTGTGCAGATCATTCTCCGACCATTGCAGCAGTGAAATGGAAGGTATACATGTTGTAAGTTTGCATCAAAACTTTGTCCCAAGATATGAAATACTGACATGTATGAATAGTTTGTACAAGATATTAAGCTGTTATCTTATTCAATATTCAATAAAAGATCAACAATGAGACAGAATCTACAAGATTTTACATTGTACAAAAACAAGTAAGTAAAAATGAATATACACATCAATGTGAGTTAGCCATTGTTTCTTTTTGGATTGGTTGAGGCTCGATCATGGAAGGCAGCACGAGAGGCGAAAGGAGAGGGATTGGATCTTTACTCGAAAAATACGAAGAAGCTGCTGCTGTTGAAGAAGATGATGCTTCTTTGTTACCTGCATTAGGTTTCATGGTGGCTGGCTTGAGCTGCAGAGGGCGCGGGGCGCGCCGTTGAAGCCGGCTCAAGGGGGCCATCACTTCGTCTCTTGGAGTTAAGGTTTGGAATCCAGGAAACTCTTCGAAACTGCCCATTTGAGTTTAAAATTTTGATCTTGATATTGTGTGTAGGAGTGTTAGTATTTCTTTCAACTGTATTATTGAAGCAGTGGGTTATCTGTTTGGAATTGACTATGATCAATTGGATTGCAACATGATCCACTTCCAGCCTGTATATATTATGGCCCCCCAATCACAAAACTAATCAGAATTTGTAGAAGAAAAAAAATGATAGTACAAATTTACACACACACACGCACATACTAGTTGATCTGCTATTCATGATTATGTGGATTGCAGTATTTTATTTGAATCATGTGAGCAGGGAATCACTGAATTTTTTAATATAGAGTTTTATGAAATCTAGAGATTGTAGTGGCTGATTCCCAAAGCTAGCACATGACAATGCTTTTTCTTGTATTGAATTACACCAGCTTTTTAAAAGGAATCATACATCTTCCACTGTAAGCATCAAAAAGAAATAATTTAAGAGTTCAGTGTTCGGTCCCTAGAATTTCGTAATAAAGTTTAAAACTAAATAATATAGTAGTCCTAGTTTATAAAAAAGACCAATCATAGTAAAAAAAATGTTGTGTAATCCACTTATCTTCATGATGCAGCAATAATTATGATTTATGCAAGATTAAGTTAATTTGGAATTATTGACCATTGACTAACCTAAGAGACTAATTCATTGACTATGGACTCCCGCATTTTCCAATCATTTTTTCAAAGCTACCTTAAATAGATGTGATCTAATTACTCCGAAACAAATGGACTAATTAAGGTGAGTTGTCAAAATGTTATTGCATCTTGTACGACTTTGTCAAGATTTTAGATTACTTTTGAAAAGCACTCCACAATTCAGACCACATACTGTACCTAACCCTATATTATTGACTATCAAGTGATGCTACTCCTAAAATGATTATTCAAATTTCCTCTGAAAAATGAAAATTGAAATTATTCAACTAGATCGACGTGGCAGCACCCCGCCCCCCATTGGAGGAACAATAGAGATGTTGACTAGAAGAAAAGGGGGCCCATTGGGCTGCAGAAACAAATCAACCATCTTCTTTTGCATTGGGTTTTTCAATGGTAATATCCCTTTCAGCAGGTCTTGGTCAAACAAACTAGCATCACACTACTTTCCAATTCGGCCGACCTCCCCTTTTTGCACAATAGATAATAACTCTAATTTCGAAATAATAATATTTTATTTCGTATATAAATACGAATATGAGAGAGCGCATCTTCCTATTTTCTACTCTAGCCTAGCTTCTAGTGTTTGGATTTTTCAAAAGTAAGGGTCAAAGAAGAAGTTATAAATGTAGCAACTTTGACAAGTACATTATACTAGTACACCAAATAGTTTCTTTATCTTGATAGCTTATTTGCCACTAGGAAGCATATCATCTAATTAGGAAGCTTCCAAGTAACTTCCATCAATTTTGAAGTGTATATATCCATGTGACTAGGCAGTTTAATCCACGCACGAAAGCACTAATGATATAAAGATTCACCGCCCAATGAATATATAATGTAATGTAATCACTCGTCATTTTCAAAAATTGAATCATGCTTTTTCCTCAAGTCTTGGTGAATCTTCTTAAATAATAACCTTGTGATGAAATATTTGAAGCCGCCGGCCCCACACCCCCTACCTCAGCACCACTCCACATTACATTAGCAAAGCTGATCATGACCGCATTTTAAATGATCATTGCCATAGAGCAGAAATTTTCTTCTGTACATTGATGATTTCAACCTTGACAACAACAATTGGATGTCAGGTCCAAGATTCACAAATTTCAGATTTTTATAGATCCAACCTAAATATGTATTTAGGTAAAGCAAACCGCACTTGAAAAATTTACAAGCTTCCCTCTCTCAAGACAGAGAGCTAGCCTTTTGAATTTGACGTCAACATAGGACGGGATCGAGAATATACACAGAGCAAACGCAACTCATCAACTCATACTCATGAATAAGACCTAACCAAACCGAAATTGCAAAAT
>JAYDZE010017706.1:0-10009 GCA_034509125.1 Monilaria moniliformis
TTGTGAGGCAGCTCCACCAAGAATGCAGGGTAGCAACCTATTGGTGCAAGATTCAGCACCAAGAAATCTCTCCCACCTAATGCATAAATCTCGCGAAAATTTCAGAAAGATTATCATAGTTTAGTATCATTAGGCCTTTTTGCATGAGAGAGAGAGAGAGAGCGAGAGAGATAAAATAGCTACATCACCTATATAGTGCTAGCAATTTGTGACACTACTTGAGGCAGATACTGCTTCACTCCATTTATGCCAATGTATGCTAAGTTCCCAATGAAATCATTTTGGCCTATGTAGAATGTGTAGAGAGATTTTCCAAAATAGAAGGTGGTGGAAGCTTGGCTTGTCCTGCAAAAGACGTGACACATTAACATCATCAAATTATGTGTTTAATTGTGTTAGAAATATTACCTGATGAAGAGTGAAGTTGATCAACTTTGGCCTTAAATTGCTTCATTTGATTGAGCTGAATAGCAAGAGAAAAAGGGCTAACTCCTGTGACAAATAGTGAAGTCTGTGGCAAACGAACTGTTGATGCCAATGTTGCAAAATTGGCACCATGTTTGAAATCTGATCCTATTGACTGCAGATATGGGCTCAAGAATGGTATCCCCAGAGCTTGTGCTGCATTTTCCCAAACACGAAAATGTAACAGAAATTCTCGTAAACTAAAATTTAGCATTTCATTTTATCAGTGTTGGTGAAAAAATAGAGTCCAGTTTATGTGACTTGGTACTATGATAGTTGTTACAATTTGGGCTAGTGAAATCTTTTAGATTCGAACATTGCAGAAGATGTGCAAATCCAGCCTTCTTGGATTTTTCTTGATTATAACCAAGAAAACTCCACTCTTGCCAGCTATGATGTTTTGTCACTTTATCAGATTTTTGTAGCATTCCTAAATTTTATGTAGTAAGGGCCTAATACTGGACCAATATAGTCACGGGATACATTCCTTTTAACACAACTCAATCATGCAAACCACACTAAGCAAACTCGGATTAAAATTTTGAATTGTTTCTAGCTCACTCACTCGACCAACGAGACTTGGTCTTTCTTGAATACTTGAGGGGAAAAAACGAATACCTAAAAAATCAACAATGACCCTGCCATCTGTAGCTCGACCGGCCGGTTTGTGGAAGTAAGTCATGCCGAAGGGTAGCCTCTCCGCCGGAAAAGCAGCGTAGAATCCTCCAGTGTCGGAATTCGAATCTCCGAAGTTGAAGATGGCCTCAAAACCACATCTTTTACCATGGAGTCCTGCAGCTGACATTGCCACAATCACTGCAAAAACCACCATCTTTTGCCTACTAACTTCAATATTCATTCTTGAATCTCTGACTCACCCTCTCAGAATTAAAGTTTGAGGATAGTGCTTATGTATGTGTGCCAAAATGGTACACTTTTTAGGCCTATATATAGCAGTAGAAAACAAGAAAGACTGTTAAAGCTGTAACTGACCACATGGCACAATCAAACTCTGCATAACTTTTTCTCATAGAAAAATAAATGTTTTATTCAATTCTGAGATACAAAACATATGTAATTTAACACATCAACCAATAGGCTGAATATCACAGTACTTAATAAGAGAAAATGCAGGATCAATATATGATCCACTTAGGATGGCATAAGCCATCATCTTGTTAGCAGCCTCAGTGAGATGAACTCCATCCCAGCTCACATAGTTCTGAGGATCCCCACAGGCCGAGGCCTTCGCATTACGACCCTCGATCACCTTCGAGTAGCCACAAAAAACATGCTGGTTGAAGTTGTAGGAGCCACCACCATATCCACAGCAAGCAGTGGTTCCATGCTGCAACCCTGAAATTGACCAAACGTTGTGATTAGGCCAAACATGAGACTTTCAGGTTAATAACCTGATTTTAGGGTTCAACTTTCAACAACTGGTACCGTGGGATGTGGGGTTCCTAAAAAGCTCTAGAATCACGGAGAAAGTGTCAACGTACAACAAGTTGGCATCACTCAGCTCTTGCCTAGCTTGCTCCAAACCTGCCTTAAGCAGAGAGTTGTACTCTTTGACAGCATCGTTGTACGAAGCCATGCAGCCGGATTGATCAATGTCTGAGCCTGCATGAGGGAGTTGTACCAAGAAGGCGGGGTAACAGCCTACAGGAGCAAGATTTAAGACCATAAAGGTACGCCCTCCAATCCGATGCAGCTCCTGCAAGAATTGGACTTACTAAGTTTGTAAGAAGAAGAGTTTTTTATGTAATAACAAACTGTCTGATTGGCGGAGTAGGCAACCTTGACCGCGCTTGTGATTTGGGACACGATCTGAGGCTCGATCTGCTTCACCCCGCCTGCACCAGCTGAGCCTGCAAGGCCAGTGAAGTCATTCTGGCCAATGTAGATCACATAGAGGGCTTTTCCGAATATATCAGGTTGAGGGAGATTGGGTTGGTCTAAGAAAAAGAATCAAAGAGAAACACGTGAGTTATGAGATTTTAAGGTTGTGACAGCACAAAAAGATTGTATCTTGGCACTTGCAACTATTGATTAGGCTTATGAAAAAAACATCAAAAAAAAAAAGAATTATGCAAATCAAGATTTAATTATGAGACTTTGAGGTTGTGACAGCAAAAAGAGTTTGTATCTTGGCACCAAAAACTATGGATTAGGCCTACAAAATGACATCAAATAAACACAAGTATGCAAATCAAGATTCTGACTTCCTAGGCCTTAAGGCTGTCACAGCATAAGAAGTTTGTACCTTGGGACATAAACTATTAGCTATAGGCCTATGTAAAGAACATCATAGAAACACAGCATGCAAATCAAATTGCTAGTTCTTGACATTTTAAGGTTTTGACAGCACAAAAAGGCTGTGCCTTGGGAGTTGAACTCTTCAACTCTGGCCTTAAAGTGCTTCATTTGGTTGATCTGCACAGCCAAATAAAAAGGGCTCACTCCATTCACAAATAAGGAAGTGTTTGGCTGCAGTGCAGTCGAAGCAGACGTAGCAAAGTTCACCCCGTGTCTGAAATCCGATCCAACTGACTGTAGATAAGGACTCAAAAATGGCAGTCCTAGAGCTTGAGCTGCATCACATTTCCAAATCAAGACAAAGATACATCTCTCTTCAATATTATTTTCTCCGAAAACACATTAAACTCACTGAGGAAATCAATGTACAGCCTCCCATCTGAAGGCCGGCCGGTGGGCCTATTGAAGTAGGTCATGCCATTAGGAAATGGCTGGGTTGGGAAAGCAGCAAAAAATCCTCCTGTATCAGAATTCGAGTCCCCAAAGGTAAAAATGCCCTCGAACGCGCATTTTGCAGAGATCATGGAAGCTGACATTGTCATGAAAATTGTCCAAGAAGCCAAGAATTGTCTCAAGATTGCATGTTTTTCATGTGGAGTCTGATCCATTTTTTCTTTCTTTTTGTTTGATCAAGCTAAAGTTATTACATTGGTTATATATATGAACAAGATGTTGATTGTGGATTAGGATGAATTCAATGGTTTATCCAATTCAAACTTGTTGGATGAATCTATATTTGGCCAAGGCATGAGCAAAACAAATCCTGGTTTTTAGTGAAAAGGAAACTGAACTCTTGAAAAAGTTGATGTGTTTTCATTGAATCTGCAACCACTATGACATAATCTGTTTATGGAGCTATCAATAAGAGTCAAAATGGGGAGAAAATGTTTATCTTGTTGGAGCAAAAATACAATGGCCACCACCAAATTGTTGGCTACATGTTGCAAAATTTGAAAATTTTCTAGGTCATGACCTGCCACATTTATGAGCCTTGAGTTTGTGAGACTCGAATTCCTACTCGTAACATTTTGCTACAAGCTCATTATTCAATCATTAGGCCACTTTAGGAGTAAATATGTTTTTGTATGATTATATTTTGTTCCATGTGAGATTAGCAAAGCAAACAAGATACTTTATTAAATAACTTAGGTAGTGTATATTCTATTTCAAATATAAATTTGTTCTAGTAAAACGAGTATCGGTAGAAAAATAAGAATTACTGTATATATTTTTTTCCATACAATTTGTCATGTTTTCTTTTTTTCTCTACTCTTTTTACGTGTTTTAAAAAACATATAGAAATAATATATATTTTTTAAATTAAATGAAAATGAAAATATAATAAATACTTGAAAGCTCTTTAATGGAGCCTGAGATGCAAGCTATGCTAATTTAGGCCCATTATTTTCTGTGCTAAAAAAATAGATTGGGCCTGAGCTATCAAATGTTTTGATGGAATTTTCTTCAAACAGAGATTATTTAAAATTTTCCATTTTGGATCTACAAGAAGATATCATTAATGATTGAAAATATCGATCTTAGACTGAGATATTAAATGAAACTGATACTGCTTTGTAAATCTTAGGTATATATTCAACGGAATTACCATATAAATCCTAATTTAATAACGAAGATAATTCATTCAAAACCAAAAAGATTTATTTAAAAGAGTAGTGATGATTCTACATAAATTGTACATTCATAATGGGCTATTTTTAGATATTTTACATTTAAATCAACTTATAAATATTAATTAATTTAAAATAAATTAATATATGACATATTTACCCTTCTGCAATAATTTAAGAAAAAATTAAGTTTTCCAAATTAGATATCTGCAGATTTAGGAAAAGATTAACTTTTCCATTGCATATCTACATATTTATCTTCAAATCAATATTGTGGCTTTGTTTTAAGGATCAAACCTATTTTTCAATCATATCTTTGAAAATATAATAAGGGTAATTTAGTAAATAAATAATATAATTAGTAATATTATCAGTTTAAATAAAAATCGATTCAATTCAATTTAAAATTTGGGGGTATTATGTATGTACAATTATGTACATTTATCTTTTCCCTATTTAAAAATGGGATTTACCAATGTGGGACTAATAATATCTATGATATTTAATTAGATCTCAAACTAATCATAGACATCCTTTGAACTTAATTAGATCTCCATATCTTGACGCCAACAACCAATCCGACGATGTCGAGAAATCTAGAGCTGACGTCCAAGTTGGATACTCCGCGGACGAAATGATGCGAATCTTCAAATAATACGTTGATGTTAGCGAAGACACAATCCATGGCAACCAACAAAAAGGGTCGTCGTTCTAGGCAATGGTTGCCAACTAGTACAACTAGGTACACCCTCAAGACATACATGAACGCACGGCTCGTATGGTTCGAGGCTATTACGACAGAGTCAACCCCGAACTCTCTAAATTTTGCGTCATCTACAACGTGATTGAAAGGGAGAGAAAGAGTGGCTCAAGTGAGTCGAACGTTTTAAAGGATGTGTTGTCCACCTACTTGAACGAGAACAATAAGTTGTTCAAGTATATGAAGATTTGGGAGAGGGTAGCTACTGCAAAAAGTGGGCGGGCAGCGGACAAAGCATACTTCTGACGACCAATTCAGCACGAGTATATAGGCCGACCCCGACCTCATTCCGAGCGACGAGCCGAGTAGGAGCTGCCTCATTGGCCAGAGGCAGCAAAACGCAAGGAGAAGGGGAAGACGACATCCTCAAACATTGTAGCAATGGAGGAGCTAAGTAACATGAGGCGTGCACTAGAAGGAACTAACAACGCTGCCTTGTATAAGCTGTTCTTCGAAGCCAACGCTTATGACACATCTTAAATAACAGATGAACAAGCTGAGAACCACCGTCTCCTTATTAGCAATTTGAAGAAGGAGTTGGGTTTGAGTTAGAATAGTTTTAGTTTTTAATAATATAATTTAGAATTCTAATTGATGTAATTTATGATTTAATTTATGTAATTCTATTACTTTCAATAATTTATGATTTTAATTAATACATTTTTCATATTTCAGTAATTTAATTTTAAAATTTTACTTATATATTTAATTTATTTTAACAAAATTTGAATTTAAATTATGAAAATAAAAATTATATAGATTATGAAATAATTAAAAAAGAAACAGATATCTCATACAAATTTATTCCTTTAATTTTAGACTTCAATTTCCGCTCATATTTCCCTAAGCATGATGTACATATCTCCCTTGAAGTCCACGTCAACCATGTATGGCGACACAATCACATGCAGCGGTTGGTACTACTATTCCAAGACGCGGGACACGTCATCCCCATCTCCATCGATACGTTTTCCGCCACGTCCTCTCTCCCTCCACCGCAAATCACGCATCTCTATAAAAAAATTCAACACCATCTAACGGCTATTTACTAGCATGACGTGGCATATCTCGCCTTTGCTTACGTCACCGTGATTCATTAAGGCCTAATTTCTGAGTAGGTTTATATTACGATAATTCCAATTCAATATATTTCTATTGTTATAAAAGTAAGCATTGGATTTTAGTAGTCAAATATAGTTACCCTACTTTTAACATAAATATTGAAACATATGTATATGTCGATTTGTTTGGAGTGATGCTAAATAGATACATTATAGCTGCTCACACACGTTTTTTTTTTTTTAGAAATCAGAATGATTCAGTTAAAATTAGTTCAGCTTATGAAATTAAATTTATACTCTTTTATAAAATTGATGGAAACATAATTATTATGTATATGAATATTAATATAGTATTATTTTTTCTAATATATTAATTATTATACTTTTATATAGATGACCATAATGCGACCGTTCAACTTTATTGATTTGTTTGATATAATCCAAGTCCCCCGCTGCTATTTAGATAGATGGCACAATTATCTGTGTTCCATTGAATTTTAGACATGAATGCTCTCAAATAAATTGACACAAATTTTTATGAAATTGCAATTAAAAATTCTTGAGGGGTCAGTCACCCACGCAATGTAATTCGGTTCCTGCGGAAAATAGGATTCTCCTAAAAGAACTAAAGAGGGCCGAGGCCTACGTGGCTAAGCACCTAGAAAGCCGTGTGACGATGAGCTGGCTCACGCGTGCGGGGACCACCTGAAAATAAATCAGAGGTGGTTGTGGGGCTGACACGTCATCCGATGTGGTGGTGGCGTGGGCCCCTCCCGCTTTCGAGTACGTGCCGCGACTGCCGATTCCTTTTGTCACCTTGTTTGGCAAAAGGTGGAGTGGAGTCGTCGACCACCATCCAAGAATAATCGCAGCCGTCCGATCACATTTCACCTGCCTTCATTGGATAGGCGCTCCCCACGGCCATGATGCGCCCCAACCTTTTCTTTTTCTTCTTTTTCTTAAATGTTATTTAATGTGGAGAGTTTTGATATATGAACCTCTATGCCATGTCATGTTGACCGTAAGATATTTTAAGATAGTTCGATGTTAATTTTAACATTATCTAAAATTTTACGTTCAAATAAAGTAGCACATGCTACTTTATTGAAAGTTAATTTCTAGTTAGTGGTGCGGTGCTTGTTACAACAAGCAATTGCAACCGTTAATATTTGGGCTAGTTTGGTAGTTTAGATGTTATAGAGTAAGATAGTTAAATCGTGATAGAATTTATAGTGTTTGATAAATTAGATTATATTATAGATAAGATTAAAAAGATATTTTTACCTTTATGCATATATGAGTATATTTATCTAATTTATTCTAGCTTAATAAATTAAATTATTGATTAATTTAATTTTAATAATTATATATTATATGATTAGTAATTTATTAAATTAATTACTAATTTTTTATTTAATAGCAAAATTAACTAAATTAATTATTTAATAAGTGATGATATGATTGCTAAGTCAATTAATTATTTAATTTTGTAAATTACACTAAACTATTTTAATGATTAGTATAAATTTTATTTTAATGACATTTCATTCTTATAAAAAATTGAAAAGATTAGAATTAATTGATCTTGATTTAAACTTATTTAATTACTAAATTGTTAATTAAATTTTAATTAATTAAGATTAGGGTTTCAAACAACCCCACCCCCACCCCTACCCCCATCACTTCCTTTTCGCCGCCATGGAATTCCGGTGCGACCCACCGCCTTCCTTTACGCCACTTTCCTGTCGTACCTCACCACGGCTCATCCACCGTCTCTCCCTTCGCCAAAGCCCAGACCACTGGCCCCGCCCCCTTCACCACGACCTTTCCATCGCCTTTCCATTTCCCACAACGTCTCCACTGCCTTTCCCTTCCTCTGAAACAACCCCGCAACCGCCACCGCTCTCTCAATCGACCAACAATAGCTTCATTTTGGAAAAAATTAGATGATCAGATTTGAAAACTCAATCATCACAACCTCAATCCAACAATAACAATATCAAGAATGGAGAAACGATGGCCATGGACCCACAACGGTCGTGGAGTAACGGTGTCGGATCTGGAGGAGGACACCACTACCACCGTCGACCACCACTATCGCCGCACACTACCGCTACCGCCAACCTCCAACATCACAGCCTCAATCGAGCAAGAACAAGAAAGGAAAAACGCAGGGCATGGGGTGACGGCGTCAGATCTGGACTGAATACGACAGTGGAGTGACGACGTCGGATCAAGATAGACGGCGGTCGTGGAGCAAGAGTGACTTATCACTGCACACCATCACTACCACCACGCCACCGGCGATTCGTGCTAGAGGGAATAAGGGGTGTGGGCTGCACGCGGACCAAGAGAGCACAGAGGGTGGTTCCATGGGCAACAAAGGAAATGCGTAAATCAAAATAGTGTATCGGTGAGTGGAGGGTGAGATACACAAAATAGGCAAAACATACAAAAATAGTGGATTGCACGCAGACTGAGACGGGCTCATATAATAAATACAGGCCTCGTCCATGATACCAAACACCTAAAATTACATTGTTGGCCCAAGATATGGTATTCTATCTTGCCATATCTAGGCTACCAAACGCTGCCTTAGTATATTATGAATAGTCCGATTTTATAAAAGTTATTCAAATTTAAATTTAATTGAATAATAATTTTTTTTAATTACAAATCATGCACATATTTACATTCATATACAATAGGTAACTCAAATCCTCAATTTTATTAATTAGAGTAGTAAGAGTGTTGTTGGAATATACAAAATGGAGCCTTTTGAAATACTAATAATAAAAAATATTCTTAAAACAATCAAATTTAAGTGATTTTTTCGAAATGTTTATTTTTGTGGAACGAGGGAGATTTCCTCATTTTTCTCGAAATAGACTATGAATTTCTCACATCTTATCTTTGTAAAGCTAGAAAACTTTTAGCCCTAATTAATATAATAGGTGGACACTTATTTGAATATGTAGATACTTTCAAGCTAATTGAAGTTCATGAATTATGAACTACTCTCTTTATGTCGAATAAGAAGGTTTTTGGTCGAGTTTATAATTTTTTTTAAATGGTTTATAATTTTTTTAAGAGTTTATAAGTTATTGCAAACTATTTGGCCAAATAAGTTTTAAATAGCTAAAACTTGTGAAAATAAGCTCCAATAGCTTATAAGTTCTCCAAAAAATAAATTGATCAACCCTAATTTATTTTTTCATCATCTTATAAGTAATAATCAATTTATATATAATTCATTTTTTTCACTTTAACTAAGATTTTATATCTCTAGCTCGCAATTTACTACTATAAATTATAAATTCAATTATTCAAATATTTTAATAACTTATAAATTTTTGAGATATTTCATCTTACAAGTTGTTGGAGCTGATAAGATCTCTAAAATAAGCTGTAGGAAAATTTCTGGAGGGAGGAATACAATAAACGAACAAACAACAGATTGACACTCTGAAAGTTGTGTGATACACTTTCAGATCAAATATATTTGTTTGGTTCACCCAAAAATTTGATCGGATAAAATTCAGATAAAGTAGATGAAAGTATGTTGAAATTATGATGAAAATCTGTATGAAAAATGAACCAAAATTCTGTTAAAAATCGACCAAAAACGGGCAAAAACGGTCTCAACTGCCATGCACCTGGCCAGGTGGAACTCTGCTAGAGACTCACCTGGCCGGGTGGAAGTCTCTGGACAAGAATTCACTCTGCACCCGCCCGGGTAGAGCCCTGCCAGAGTCCCACCCGGCCGGGTGGAACTC
>JAYDZE010017717.1:0-10009 GCA_034509125.1 Monilaria moniliformis
AGATTTGATACATGATCAGTGAGACAAAGATAACTCGAATTAACTTTCTGGAAAATAGCCACCGGGAAACTTTCAACAACTACTGAACATACCCTCAACAATCTAAGGTTGAGTGATGGCAAAGGTTCTTCAAACTTCGATATCAAAGAACGGGCAAACTTTGCAGATCCAATGGCATCAAAGACTTCATCTGGGAAATCTTCCTCCTGTGATTTACGTTTATTAATAACAATACGACGTTCAGAGCTCATATCTAGTGGAATTCCCAGACTCTGCTCTGTTAGGGTACGGAAAAACTTTTGCTTTTCGACTTCTCTCAAGCACAAGTCCCTTACCAGATCATGCATCTTACACACTTTCACTTTCCCATCATAGCCATATGAACTTGCTAAAATGAGATTCCTATCAACAAGTTCCTTAACATAGTCTTCTGCAGCCTCTTCATGGCTTTTCCCAGTAATTGGTTTCAAAAATCCTTCTCCAACCAACAGCTTGCCGAGCTTTGAGACACGAATAACACTATCTTCAGGAAACACGGCCATATAGAGAAAGCACGGCTTCAGGTGCACCGGCAACTCCCTATAACTCAGATGCAATATTTTCAAGCAATGCTCGTCATCCTCTGAATTCACAACCGAACTTAAGTCTCCCAAAATATACTTCCAATATTCTTGCGTTGGTTCAGACTTTGCTAGAAGCCCTCCAACAACAACAATTGACAGAGGAATCCCACTGCAATTTTTAGCAATCCTCTTTCCTACTTCCACCAATTCAACGGGGCAATTTCTCTCTCCAAAGACATTCTCACAAAGTAGATCCCAACTTGCATCCTCATCTAAGAATTTCACCACATGCACATAACAGTTACTTAGCTCATACATCAAGTTTGATAGCCTAGTAGTGATCATTATTCTACTCCCATTTCTGTTATTTGGGAAGAAAATTTTAAGCTGATTCAAAACCTCAATATCCCAAATATCATCCATCACTATCAAATATCTCCCCCTCCACAAACTTCTGTATATAATTTCTCCTAATTCATCTTCACTCATAGTATTCAAGGGTTCCCATTCTGTCGGCTTAGTAATTTTGACACATAGAAGTTGTAAAAGTGCTCTCACACTGTATTCCTGAGAAACTGTGATCCAAGCAAAAATGTCGAAATGGTAAGCAATAAGCTCATTCTCAAACACTGTTCTAGCAAGTGCGCTCTTACCAATACCGCCCATTCCAACAATGGAGATGATCAGGCAATCAGAGCTTCCTCCAGTGAGCTTATCCAGCAATTCGTACAATGCATCATCTATCCCCACAGCCACGAATTTCTGCTCTGTGTAAGCAGATCTCGACGAGCCAACGGCAATCGAAGTCGAGCAACTTCTCCCTAACTTCTCCTTAATCTCGATTGCCTCTTTCGTGATCGAATTCATGTGTTGTATCGCATCTTCGAAACGGCGGTGGAAGTCGGCGGAATTTGTTAGATTGAGAATTCGATCCACGATTTTTGATTCAATAACATCTTCGGCTAAGTGAGCAGCGTCTGCGATGCGCATCTCCAAGAGCTGAGCTGCTTCTTCGCTGTAACCGGCATGGGAGGTGTAGGTTTCGAGAAATTGTTGCAGGAAATTGAGGTTTTGAGTGAGGGAATCGACTTGTTGTTTGTCGAGAGAAAGCGGAGGGCGAGGATGGTGCTCAATTTGGTGTATGATATGAGAGAGAGAAACCAGAGCTGCATAAGCCGCTGCCATCTTCAACTCTTTGTTCCAATTTTGCAGAGAATTTGAATTTTCTTGAGAAGGTGGGTGGGTTTGTCGATACTGTTATCACTCCAGCAATTCAGTATTTTCTTTTTTCATGAAAAATAAAAATAAAAAAATGAGTGGCGATTACTCACTTTATCATTTAACATGACGTTGGTCCCACACAACCTCGTTTCTCATGGGTGTTGTTTGGGTGTTGTTCAATTGGTACGACGTTTCTGCTTTCATTTTATGAGTCATTCAAATTATGTTATTATCAGTGACACACACGTTTGAACTATAATGAAACGCTTCTTCATTAATAGTAGATTCGGAATTTAACAAGTCTCTTAAAATTGCGTCATTGTCAGCGGATACATGTTTGGACCGTATTGAGTTCTCGCACTTTAAGGGTATGTTTGATATGATAAATTATGGCAAGATTAGATTATTAATTATAACTAAATATTTATGATTTTCTTTTATAACTCTAAATATTAGATTATTAATTATAACTAAAAAAATGGTATAAGCAAAATGGAAAAAAATAATGAGCTCCATCCGATTTTTTTCTTTGTCCGCCTCTGATCAACGTTTTTTATTTTAAATAATTCGTCATTTATTAAAATAATCGACGAAATTCATACAAAATTTATTATTGGATTATTTTTGAAAGTAGTGTTCAATTTTCACAATATGACAAAAGTACTCTGTGTTATTCGTAAATTATCTCTTAATTTTTGTTTTTATGGTAAGAAAAAATGTTTGCTTGTCATATAAGATTGTGATTGATGGCACACACAGTTGAAAAAGTGCTCAGAATTTTTAATTTTAGTGAAAAATAGCATCAGACTATCCAGACAAAATGGTGAAAGAAAATAAAAAAAAATCTACACTTTAATAAAATAAATATTATTATGATACTAAATTACCAATCCCATCTCTATTTTCCAACTCAAGAGAATAAGAAATTAAATAATTGATAATATATATCTTATATTTTTAAAATATTAATTCACAAACTATTTTCCTTCTTAAATTCATATAAAAATAGAAAAAATATTACTCTTCTAAATAAAAATAAATGTTACTGTTTTAGGGTAAAATATTTTATTTAAAATTAGATCTCTCTTGATTCTCACTCCTTCCCACAATAGTCTTCTCAAATATTTTGTTGTATCATGCATATAGTATCTGCCATCTGACTCCTCATGGATATAATCTCTGAATCTTTCTGTCAGAAACATTCTGATTTCCTTTGCATGGAGCATGACCAAAACAGTGCTTCAAATATTAAAATATTTAATTAATTTTTATCAATTTGCAGTATTTATCCATATATTTATACATATACGAGTAGTTAATTTATATTTGATCACAAATTGATATCTCAATTTTTTACTACTGGGTACTTCAATCTCAATTTTTGGGTGTGTCATATTAAACTCACATTCATATGTTATTATTTCATTAGTAGCGTAGTAACGATAAAATAGTGATCAAGTCTGATATAACGTACTGATATAAATTTAAATTCAAGATCAAATAAAAACTCTCTCTCGTAATACATAAAAATTAATTTGTATTTACATATGATCCACGTACTGTCATTAACATATGCATTAGTATATTATACGTATACAACATTGTGAACCGAAAAGTTTTGATACAATTTATTCCTATATAATGGTGGATCTAAGGGGCGGGGCGGGAAGGGAAGGGTCAGCCGGCCCCCCAACAGGCCTAGTTTTCCCTTAGAGTTGGTCGGAAACGTTATGGCTGTTTTTTGATCTGCAGAAATATTGATTTTTATTTTGAAGAAGAATTCAACAAACGGCATTGTTTTAGGATCTGTCACTGATGACATTAACGACCAGCTCCCAAATTATGTTCTGGATCCGCCGATCTCCCTATATATAATACTAAAAAAAAATATTTCTTGAAACAAGAAAAAATTGGGTTCTTGAAAATTTATGTGAAACGACTGAGACAGTGAGTCAAAGTGTACGATGCATGCATTTTATCAGTGAATCATCAAATCCCTTTGTGACTGAACAAAAGAGCACACCATAAATCACCGACAGACAATTGAGAGAGTAGTTACACATATGCTCTGCTGTATACCAATTTACATATATATATTTATTTATTTTTCCTGTAATATTTCATTCTTCAGTCCAACAACTATTTGGGGGGCCCTTTTTGGGTAAATTCAATTTTCAAATGTCACACATTCCAAATATTATATTAATTCTGTAGACTAATTTTCCTAATCCCAAACCCTAATATTGCAGCCCTATTTTAGCTGCTTTTTTATAAAAATTAAATAAAATTGCTTAACACATTTACAAGACAAACTAGTGATCATTGGCTCTTAATTCTTTCATCATAACTGCAGGCTTGCATTTCCAACAAAAGAGAAATTGGATTTTACAATTTTGTGAAATTTTACAAGGGTTTGGTAAATGACATGATTAATCACCCTTTAAACTCTCGAACCTATTAATCGAAAGAAAAACGTCTTACCAATTGAATTGCGTTCCGTAGATGAGAAATTTGGTTTAAGAATTCTATATATACATAATTTGACTAGCTAGATCTCAATAAACAACTCAATTTATTCAGTGATCTATTATTTAGGATGCCACTATTTACCCATGTTTCAAGTGGTAATCATCTATAAATGATTAATGTTTGTCGGTTACAGATTTCATTTAATTTAGCCCAAGATTATACTTATGGAAATGTGACAAGTCTCAGATAAAATTGTGGCTCTGCGTTCCATGCATTCTGCTTCCAAATTAGTATCTCCCCCTTTGAACACTTTTGTCATATATAGGATTACTTGTAGTGATGATTCAAGTAATTTAAGATAAAAGGTTGGTTGATTCCTGCTCTGTCAGCTAGATTTGTCAAACTAGGAGAGGGAAAAAAAAGTGTGCTCTGATTTTTCCACTCAGAATTTAGAATCACTTGTTTGTAAAGCAACCCCTCCCCCCTCCAGTCTACCACCACTCTCTGGAGAGAGAGGGAGAGAGAGCGTATTGGGAGTTGGGAGTTGGGAATTGGGAGTGGTGATGAATTTTCCTACATTTATATATGGACAAATAGATAGGGAGAGAAGCTTGCCATCTTAAAGATTCAAGAATTCTCACTCATCTCATACAGTTAGTTACACTCCCTTCTCTCTCACACACAACACGCAGTGAAAACACCACAAATGATGAGGGCAAGAAGAATCTATTGTTTTCTTTTCTTGTTCGTGATGTTGCTCAATTTGGATGGAGCAACAAGTAGGCATCTCCCACTGAACAATACTAACACTCAAGGTTCATTTTCGTTGCATTTTCTGCTCCTCTTTTGCAATCTCTCATTTCTTACTATAACAAAAAGAGAAAATCTTGTCATTTCTTTCAATAATCAAACCCATGCAACGGCGGATCGAGATGGGGTCGAGCGGATCAGCCGACCCTACCGCCGGCTACGAGGGTTGGAAAATTTCATTAAATTCGGCTCCAACCCCATGACACAGCAGCTCCGTCATTGAACCCATGTTGAAACTTTCATTATGTCCGACCCCACGATTTCCGTTTCTTAATCAGCCGTTGAACCCATGTTTGTGTGTGTGAAATCAACCTTAGTATTCTAACTATTGTTTACATTTGTGACGTGGCAGGCTCTGTCCGAAACGAGTCCACCTCTCCAACCCCAAGTGAGGTACACAAATTAGCATATGTGTGTTCATATAATATAAGTATTACTTGTATCTTATTATTATATTTCTGAATGTGAAGGGAGTGATGGAGAGAGAAGGGAAATACAAGGAAGTGAAGAAATTAGGGTCAAAGCCACCAAGCTGTGAGCACAAGTGCTATGGGTGCATGCCATGTGAAGCCATCCAAGTTCCAACCACAATCACACATTTTGGGGTTCTATACACTAATTATGAACCAGAGGGTTGGAAATGTAAGTGTGGCCCCACCTTCTACAGCCCTTAATCCATCAATCTCTCATCAATTAGAGAGAGAGAGAGAGAGAGTTGTATCTTCATTTTCGAATTTTCTCTCATCTTTGTGAAATTAAGATAGTACAAGTATGTATCTAGTTAGCTCTAGTAGTTGTATTAGTTTGTATAATGACGATTTTATACTAATCTTCAATAATAGTTCTTCATTTATCATGTGGTGAGTCGAACGCGCACCTATTGGTAAAAAAGAAAGCGTTTTACCAACTAAGTTACGCCTCATTGTCAACGGCCCACTTTAAGTTGCAAGCAAAACTTTTAGCAATGTAATTTTTTTTGTGACAAATAAAAAATACTATGCACATCCAAGTCCCAAATGGAATATAATGTCAATATGGGACATGGAAAATTCAAAATCAAATTTCTTTATGCTATTTGGGGCAAAGGCCCATCAACCACTCCTTTGATTATATTTGTAGATCATATTTTTCAATTAAATACTAAATAATGTATGTTACTTAAAGTGTATACTATTTATATTTTAATGAAATCTCTATACAGAAAAAATAATATAAATATGAATATACTAAATAATTGATATAAATTTGTATGGATTCGTCGGTGCATATTTATACGTTGGAACAAATTTGTGGACCCAAACATGAGAATTTCCAAACAATATGGAGGTTGCTATAGATAAGTAAAATTTAATTATAAATTAGTAAATTAGAATTGGGAATTACTTTCTCCGTCCCACTAGAGATGTCACATTTTCTTTTTCGATTTATCCTATTAAAGATGTCACGCTTCTATATTTAGAAAGTTTTTATATTTTAAATAATTTTTTATTTCTCGCCATTAATACAACCAACAACTTTTTTCCTTATATTATTACTTTCTCTCTCATCATTAATATACCCAACAACTTCTTTTCTCTCTATTTCACGTCATTCCTTCCGACACTTCACTCCTTGACAATGATGGGGCAATACATTGTTTTTTTGTCTTTTATTGTTTGCTAGTGGAATTACGTAAGCATATATGTGTTGCTTCTTGTCGATATTCAATTAAACCCCAAATTGAACGGCTATTTTTTAAGTTTTTTTTTTGTAAATAATTTTTAAATTATTGTTTTCTAATTCGAATTCAGTAGTGAAAAGAAATCCAAAGTTGTGGATTGGATGTAAATGATGGAATCCCGCCCCTTTTGGATGCATTTAATTACATATAAATTCGAGGCTCACTTGTGTGCGCGTATGCTGCATGTATAAAAAAAACGATAACTTTTATTCATTAAAGTAAGTATAAGAACAATAATTTTTAACACAATTAATTTTATATATAGCAACAACCACCTTCACTTATAATAACAATCGTTTTTATTTATAACAATATTTACTTTTATTCAGTATAAATTTTATAAAATAGGTCATGGATTTTGGGTCATAGAATAGGTCGGGTACGCGTAGGAGAGTTCGTGTATTAGACTACATTTTTTTAAAAAAATTATGTGGTTATATATATAGCACCACACCAGGCGAAAAATAATTTCGCTGAGGAGAATTTGTGTATAAAATTACATTCTTTTTAATTATGTGGTATACATATATTATAGTACCGCATAAAGTGGAAAATAATTTAACTAAGCACAGTTTGTGTATAAAATTAGGTATGTATATTATATTTGAAGTTTTTTAATAATGAGAATTTTATTATGTATCAGTTGTGCTACTTGAATTAGACCTCATCAATATTGACCGAAATAATTTTAAGAATAGATATATATATATGCGTGTGTGTGTGTGTCAGTGTGTGTCAATAGAAGGATATGAGCTCTATCACCTTCACCGCTCATTCGCTTTTGACAACGACAAGCTGCACTGCATATTGCTTTTCTTTCTTCCTTATCTAATAATATTAATTTAGAAGAAATATTCTGGGTTTTTTATTTTTAAAAAAATTTAAAATTATAGGAGATGAATATATTTATTGATTTCAACTAGACAAGGCTTTTTTTTTTTTTTTTTTAAATTAGCTGTGATGATAATTATAAATCAAATCAGAACGTCAGATCATTGCTAGATAATTTGATTAACGCGACAAATTAGTATAATTTTCAATTGTCTTTTTAATCTTATTAAGAAAATAAATAATCTAAATTTTGTATATTTAGTGTACATATGTTGGTTGAAATTAGATATCTCTAATATATATTTTTTTTCAACTAGGAAAATAATCAATGATAGTTGACTCAATCACTGAAGATTATGAGCGATAGGGTTAATGGAAATAATTTCCTTACTTCAATTTACTTTATGTGAAATCATTTGCCCCATTATTCAGATTATTTTAATATGTGTTAAATATTATATATTAACTATGGATTTTGTTTGAAGACATGTACTTCTTGCGTCTCTGATAAAAATATCTCATTTTGCTAAAAATAGACGTCCATGATAAAATGTCTTATTTCACTTTTATTATTTTTGATAAATAGACTCCATATTTTACCAATTTAGTTAACTCATATTTCATACTTATATTTTATTATAAAATTAATATATAAAAGTGACTCATATTTCACTAAATTTTTCCATCCACTTTCACTCATATTTCATAAAACCCACACGGAGTACGAACGAAGGAAGTATCAATTATAGATCAATCGTGCGTAAGTCTTGAGTAATTTCACAATATGTCAAAAACAATAACTCTTGATAATAAAAACATATAACACAGGAGAAAAAATTCACTTATTTATCTCATCAATCATAAATAAATAAATAAATAATTATTTACTTTTTGGTACAATAAATAAAAATATTATTGCCCAAGTACTATTTAAATTAGCTTCATTAATTATGCCAATTAATAATGAAAATGATAATAGTCACAATCGTCTAAAATTAATTCCTCAAAATTCAAAACAATTATTCTGAAAAAATGAAATCTCTAATAAATCCCGAAGGATAATAGTAATAAATAAATAGACGAAATAACATTTACTCTCCATTTTCCTTTTTCATTTTGTGATGAAAACTCACACAATAGAGAGAGAGAGATTACAGGAAGAACTTTAGAGAGAGAAACAGCGTGAAAAACTGGCGATTGGGACTTCGACATAATACAGAAGACACTATTTTTCCGCATAAAAACTCTCCCAGTCTCTCTTTTCCGACCCACCTCTTCCCCCCTCTTCGTTCTCGCTATCTTTCTCCTTCGCGCCACCCCTCAGCTGATATTCCATCTGGGTTTGCCCCACATTTCCGTTTTTATCATACTCTGCTCAGGTAAAACCACATCAATTTGCCGAAAACATCGTTTGTTTATGCGCGTATTTGTGCGTGAATTGTGTTTTTCTTTTGAGGGATTTGTTTCGGCGTGATGAATCTCGAGAAAAAAGTGAATGTGAAATGCCGCTTTACGTTTGATTTTTTTTTTTTCTTATTCTATATCTTGGAGCTGCCGAGGTAGAAATTTTAGCTGGCATTTTGTCTCGTTGCATCTTGTTAAATTGCGTTTTTTATTATTTTTTCCGAATGCTATGACTCGTTTGTTATTTGAAGGAATAATCGTCGTCAATTTATTGCTATCGAGCTGATTTTGTTTCTGTATTGAGATCCATGCTTGAATTTGAGTTTGGTGATTTTGTGATTATATATGCATTAATCATGTTGTTTAATTGGAATTTAGGTGTGGATACTAATATGATTGTGTTGGCTATGCAAATGATGGTGTGATTTTGAATTATTTTTTCTGCTTTAATTTTGTTCTAGGTGGTACATTGCTAGGATTCTTCGATTCAGATATTCTAGGGTTGGGCAAATTTTCAGGAGGGCATGTCAATTTGCCATGGAGAATGATGCTTGCATAAGCAAGCCTTTCACTTGCCTTCACCGGGCAAGTGCTGCGGGTTTTGTTTGCGCGATTCTCTCAGAAAGCTAAGTAGAATTTCACTTCGCGATAGTTAGAAAATGACCGGGGGAAGAATAAGGGCAAAGTTCCGCAGGAGCAGCCTGTACACGTTTGCTACCTGCCACAGGCCGCGCACTTCTGAGGAAGAAAATACCCTTCCTGTCGAAGGGCCTGGTTACTCGCGGGTTGTTCAGTGCAACCAACCATATCTGCACGAGCTAAAACCTCTCAAGTACTGCACGAATTACATATCCACCACCAAGTACAATTTCATTACATTTCTTCCAAAGGCAATATTTGAACAATTCAGACGCGTTGCCAATTTGTACTTTCTCCTGGCTGCAGCCTTGTCGCTGACTCCCGTGACACCTTTTGCTCCTCTGAGCGTGAT